>JAKGSA010000708.1:0-75911 GCA_033558755.1 Philaethria dido
AAAGAAAAAGGAAGCTAACTGTCCGCAATGGTCTGAACTCAGCATAATATATGAAATTATTACTTTGACTGTAACATGTAAGTACTCGTACATGAAAATTTTAAAAGCATTTCGAAATCGTCTATTTGTAATTTACAAAGCGTCTTGTACAAAATACAGATTAAATATTATAATGAGCTGAAAATTCAAAGTTTGCTCGCAAACTCTTATGTTGTTCTTCAAGTATAATAACCTTTGTCGTTGTCCCGTTAGTGTCACTTTTCACCGCTCAATGTCTCTTGGATGTAAACTAAAAAAATATTGTTTTTTTTTTAACTTCACGCTGTATCCCGCACCTGTTAGAGCAGGCAGAAGGGACCTGAGAACCTAGTGTTAAGGCACACCGTTCTCTTTTTTGACACTTCCGTTCCCCACTTCCCGCCCAATGGAGGCATTGCGACCTGACTGACGGAAATCAACGCCGCGCTTTATCTTATTGCCAGAGTGCACATACATACATACGTACATAGCTTCACGTTGTATCCCATATATAGCAGGATAAGCAGAGGGAACTAGTGTTAAACCACTCCGTTCATTATCTGAGTGAGGAATGCCAGAGTGAGGAAAATTATTTTTAATATTTTCATTTCCTGAAAGGGGAATCGAATCCACTACCTGTCGCGTTTACAGTCAAACGCTTATGCCTCTGCGCCACGACATGAGGCCTGTCGTGGTGCAGCGTGTATTAGTGATATTCGTATATCACTTAGAAGTGATACATGAAAAGTTTATCTCTGTATTTAGCGGCTTCACAATTATATTCTTATTCAATTTGCTCCGGCAAGAGGGTAGTTAGAGAGAACCTAGTGTTATGTGTCGGAACTCAACACTGCGCTTTGTCTTATCAGTGCAGTGAAATGATAATAATATGTATGATTGTATGTATGTAACGCCTGTCGTGGCGCAGAGGCACTAGCGGACGACTGTTAAGCGACAGGTTGTGGGTTCGATTCCCACTCCAGGAAATGAAGTATTGTCATTTTCTGGGTTTGGTAACAAGGCAAAGCGCGGCGTTGAGTTCCGCCACTCAAAACGCAATGCCTCAATCTTGCGGAAAGTGGGGAACGGATTTGTTGAAAGAGAACGGAGTGTCTTAACACTAGGTTCTCAGGTTCTCTCTGCCTACCCTGCTATATGCGATATATAGCGTGAAGTTAAAAAAAAAATGTATGTATTGTATGACGAAGTATTATACTTCGTCCGAGTGGGACCGAACACACATAGAATCGCATTTATAGTTAGACGCTGTCCCACTGCGTCCCAGTCGCCTCTTTAGCCACGTTTTTCCTTTTTTTTGTACTATTTTTATTTTATTCATTATTTTGTTGTTAGGCTCTGGCTGACAAAATAGATGCATTGTCAAGATTCAAGAACAAAAGTGAACCTGTATTCTTATTTATATTGGTGAATAGATATTTTTATTTTACATATTGACTCATTGTACATATATGTATATTTGATTTATATGTTATGGTGAAGTATATTGTTTGTATGGAATCCCGCGTAAGTTCAGAGTATTACTGTATTATTTACCTTTCATAATTTTATATACGCAATTATAACAATATGGTCCTATATTATATATAAAATATATTTAAAAAATATATATATATCTCATGTATGAAGTGGAGAACGGAGTGTTCAAGACACTAGATTCTCTCTGACGACCTCCTTAGACAGTTATAAGATATATTGTAAATTATCAGGTCATCATATCTTAATACAAACTATTTTCAGAAAGGTAAGCTAATAAGAGCAATGTTTGGTGCGAATGGGCTAGAATTATGTCGAATAATTGAAGAGGAAATGGGACTTATGCAAAAGGAAATAGAAACTGGTATAGAACGACCAAAACAAGAAATTGATGAATTATTGCCCGAAGAAGCTGTGAGTATAATTGCGGAATCAATATATTTTTTTCAGTTTCACGCTGTATCCCCAACTTGACAGGATAGACAAAGGAAACCTAGGAACATAGTGTTAAGACACTCTCTTAAGATTTCTGTTCCCCACTATCCACCGAATCGATAGGCATTCCGTGCTGAGACAACGCCAACAACAACGGAACTCAACGCCGCTTTGTTTTGTTACAGTTATGTAATAAAGTAATATAATTAAAATAATATTTGTTAAGTATTATATTTGAATACTTCAATTCCTTGCTTATTTTAGAAATTCAAATTTTGCTTAGAACAACCATTCTTAAAATAAGCAAGAAATTGTAGAATCAAATATCTTATTACAATCTTTTGCTAACGCGCCCATTCCTTTATACATATTTTGCTATGAAATATTAATGAATATTCTGTAAGGCCTAATAACGAATAAATTATTATGGGCACCGTCGATATAAAGTTTCTTAAAATGAAAGCTAAAAACAAAGTATCACTACAATATCACTTTTTTTTATTATTGATCAAAGGCGGCAAACAAGCAGTAGTACCACCTGATGGTAAGTAGATACTTTCGCCCATGGACATTTACAACACCAGAGGAGTTGTAGATGCGTTGCCGACCTAGAGGATACAGATGAAAGGGGGAGGAGACAATGTAATGGCCACAGCATTTCGCCATAGGAACCACCACATTCTGGGGAAAGAATGGGTGGGAATAGGGAAAACCTGACTTACATAATATCGAACCGGAACACATCATAAGATATTTGGCGGTGGTTCGTTTTTGACATGGCAGTGGTCGTGAGCCAGTCTGAGGACATACCTCCTACAACTATACAAATATAAATATTATAATGATGTATGATGGGTTTGATTATAATAAAATTATGTTCATTTCTCCACGCCGATATTACAAAGCCTGACATTGATGTCCGCCACTTAACAGACAAGGTCTCTAAATCTGATAGAAAATGGTCAACGTAGAAACTAGTGTCAATCACTCCGCTCTCTGACTACCGCTAACCGAAAAATTTAAGCATATATATGTAAATAACATATAATACAGGCCAAGATAGAAGAGGACATGAAAATAGAAGAAGAATTTCGTGAAGCAGCCCAAAGACTCCGAGTTCTGACAATCGCTGCAAGGAAGAAACGAATCTGTGAACGGCTTTCACGACACGTGAAGAACTTAAATTTCATTTTGTACTGGCCACATTGTCATAAGGCTCATTTGGATTTGTATGAGAAATGGGATCTGATAAGTTAGTTTGTATTTACGTTCTGTTGCAAAAAATATAATTTGGGTATTATTATCGAGAAATATGAAACGGTTTTTAATAAATATATGAAAATTTACATTGTAGTAAGGAAACAAGCTTAAGTTACTGATTACTTTATTATTAATAAAAAAATAATATGTAATTAATGAAAAAGTATCAAAAATATCATTTGATTTTTTCACTTTCCCCAAATTCACTTTCTTTGAATTTATCAACGATACGTAGAAATATTAATAATCTTACAAATATTGCAAATACGAAAGTTTGATAGGTTGTCTCTCTTTTACACCAAAACTACTGAATAATACATCCGTTCCTGAAACTAACAATAACATTGCTTATCCATCCGAATAACACATAACTGTAATTTATAAAGTATTTATGTAATTTTGCCAAAACATGGTTTTAATACCAAATCCCCTACTATAATACTCAGATATTCAAGTAGCAGCCAAAGAAACAATCGAAATGACAGAAGAAGGTGTAAAGGAAGCTCTATACATGAGCGACGTAGACCCCAACGAGGCGTGCATTCACGCTCTCATGAAAGGCGAAGCTTTAGTTGTGTTGTTTAAAATGTTTGACACCGACACACGAGATTTTGTTAGTAAGTAAAATATATGTAAATTTGTTCGTTTTTCAGAAGGAAGAAAACATTTTGTTATAAGTTATTTCGGATTCTTGTCTCTGTTGGGATTTTGGTTAGACACGCCCAATGTATCATAGATTTGCATTCAATCTAACATATTCTCACTGTGTGTATCAAAAAGGCAAAACTATATCTACAAGTTTTGGAAATGATTTTGATGATTATATTTAAATTATAAGGTTAATTAAATTATTTCACTTTCCGCCTCTGGTAAGCCATAGCCAGCACTTTGAAAGAAAGTAAAGAACAGAATGCACTAAGGTCAGACACTAGGACCTGTGAATCTGCAAAAAAAAAAATTACCCCCCTAGCAAGAAATATTTACTACTAATATAATAACAACTTTTTAAATTTTTAAACATTTCTCTATTATCATCAGAGTTAATGAGGTTCACCCTCTATGAGGACATCCCAGTGCCCAAAGAGGATGTACCTCCAGAGAAACAAATACCTCCAATACCGGCGTATGAACGATATGCATCTATCAGTAAGTCCGCTAGAGAAGTACGTAGGGAGAGATATGAAGCAAAGATGCAGAAACTGGTAAGTAAAATTACATATTTTGCTTTGTTATACATCTTTTAAGGTTAATTTTTTATAGAAATATTTTGACCATATCTGTACTAAAAGTTGACAAGTTGGTAAGTCGACTTGCATTTGCAATTATTTTAGTATAATTAGGTATTAAATAGATATACAAATTAAACTTAAAAATGCTTGCCCAGAAAAGCATATATTTTCAATATATGAAATGAACCAGATCTGGTACGGATATGAAATGCCGATCTTTTTAAAGTAATATAGATATGAACATAAGCTTGTATTTCTAAATAAATAACATAAATAGATATTAATAAAAACCAGAAAAAAACTCAGTCGAAATCGAATCCATAACCTAAGTCTTACTAGTCATACATAATTACATACATAGCTTCACGCTGTCTCCCGCATATAGCAGGGTAGGCAGAGGGAATCTAGTGTTAAGACACTCCGTTCCCCACTTTCCGCCGAATTGAGGCATTGCGTGCTGAGTAGTGGAACTCAACGCCACGCTTTGCCTTGTTACCAAACCCACTCATCTAACTGGTCAGGATCACTAAATAGGTCAAAAAGCTGGTATATTAACAATTTTAAAATTGGCTATATTTTATCAATATAAGTATCTGACTACTGTCTAGGTTTTATTTTAATTTAACTTTCGAGCTACAGACCTTAAACTTTGTTCTTGTTATAAGACAAATTCCCTTAACTTCTATAATAGAGTAAATTTTGTTAAAAACTTCACCTAAGAACTTTCTTACGAGGTGAAACT
The DNA here is from genome assembly GCA_033558755.1 of Philaethria dido. Taxonomy (NCBI): domain Eukaryota; kingdom Metazoa; phylum Arthropoda; class Insecta; order Lepidoptera; family Nymphalidae; genus Philaethria; species Philaethria dido. The sequence goes on from JAKGSA010000708.1 coordinate 5,179, forward strand.
ATTTAGATACTTCTTCGTAAGCTATCGTCTTTGATAATCATAAATTGAAATTTATATATTATTTATTCATAAACCAATATAAATGTATTTTTTATTTTATTTTCTTGTTTTGGTTCAGGTGGTTTGGTTCTTATACTAGACTTATATATGTATGATTATGACCAGATTACTTAAAAATTGTATAAATTGTAGCCTATGTGTTATTCTAATGTATAAGCTACATCAATGTAAAGATTCTTCTAAATCTGTTTAGTAGTTAATATGTGAAAGAATAACAAAAATGTGCCATCCATTCTCACAAACTTCTTCATTTAGTATTTTAGTAGGATTATATTTATTAACTTTTTTAAGGCTTTACATAAATTAGGTGCCAAATAAAAAAAATTGCACATAAATTGGCTTCTATTGTAAATATATCTTAAATCTACCTCCATCTTGGCAATAAAAATGTATTTGTAACGTTCTCGTCATCCAAGTCTAATATTGAATATTAGTCCTAAGTTTGAAATTATATACCAATATTTAATAGCGTGAAGAACAAGAAGAACGTGACCGTCTTGCAGCGGAACAAGCACGACTTGCAAGAGAAGCTGAGGAAGAAAAACAAAGAATAGAAAAGCAAAGGCAAGAAGAAGAGAGAATGGCCAGAATTCAAGCGGGTGTAAGCAATTTTATCTTGCATCACGCAACTCTTATAAACGTAGTGTTTAGACGACGTTTTCACTTTCAGCCAAGTTATGAAACATAACGTGTTGAATGCCGTAACCTTACTCCGAATTTCTTTTTAATATTAGAGAAGAGAAGAGAACTTTTAAATATTATTATTTTCATTTCTCCATTAAAAAAGTGACGAATGACAAAAAACATTAAAAAGCTGAATATTTTTATAATGAACTATTTTTTGTTGAAAATATATTATCTTATTCTTTCATGTAGCTACCAGCAGAACCAGAACCGGAACCTGGTGAAGAAGAAGTTGAAGGTGAAGAGACAGAAAAAGCTGAAGCCACAGAAGAAGTAAGAAGTTGACCATATTAAAAAAAACTCATATAACGAATTCGTTGGTAATATTTTTCACAGTATGTGTTATGAAACTAATGGACTGCGACGTGGACATGTTTTTTTTATAAAGATATGAACGGATGAAGGTGGTATGTCCAATTTTCGGTTTTAAGTGTGTATAAATTCTTATGCGAATGATGCTTAAAATATGTTATTTCATTGTCAAAAAATTCACGTTCAGTTTTTATAATACTTAACGGTTTAAGTCCTTTAAATCAAATTTTGCAATGAATATTAAAATTCTAAAAAGGATTTTTTCAGAAATAAATCACAAGTGTATATACTTTCACTGATTACAATTTGAACCCACATACATTGCAACAATAACAAAACAATTAAAAATAAGTTATTAAAACTAATTTTAAATAAAGAAAATATAATTAAGCAAGAGAAAGTGGAAGAAGAACAAGACAAGGAGAAAGTGGATGAAGAGGAGGAATTCCACTCAGACGTATCCGTAGAAGATGAAGAATACATCCCACCTGGTGGGTTGTTTGTACCAGGACTTTATTCACCGCCTAATGAATTGGCCAAAGCTAATGGTTTAGCGTATTTTTATCCAAAGGTTAATGTCGTATTTTATCAGTGTAATAGATTCATTTTCATTTAGCCCTCATGCTTGATAGGAACAGGTAACGTAGTTCTCCGTTCGATTCCCAAAGAGCTACCTTTAAAAATATTTACTATTAATTTTTACATTAAGTAAATAATATTCAAATATTATATATACCAATCATCGATGCACATATAAAAAATTTATCGGAAATTTACCATCGCAATTTGAAAAATCTTAGAAATGGCCAAGACTAACTTCATGCAAGTTAGTTACAGATAACCTGTCTAGTCCTTTACTGAAATTAGGGTGTATTTTTAAGAGAATTAGATATTATAATATCATCTACTCATATAAACAGACGACATACTCGGTCAGTATTTAAGTTATCTAATTCCTTGGTAGAAATCCAAAACTGACTTGGAATCCTGCTGAGTTCAAATTTTTACAAAAACAATTCCAAAGTTTCAATAGTTTTACCCTAAAACATTTATTTTGACTAAGACTAACTATACTAACGCCTGTCGTGGCGCACAAGCGTGCGATTGTAAACTCTACAGGTTGTGGGTTCGATTCCCACTCCAGGAAATGTTAAATTTAGTATTTTCATTTCTTGGGTTTGGTAACAAGGCAAAGCGCGGCGTTGAGTTCCGCCACTCAACTCGCAATGCCTCAATTCGGCGGACAGTGGGGAACGAAATTGTTGAAAGAGAATGGAGTGTCTTAACACTAGATTCTCTGGTTCCCTCTGCCTACCCCGCTACATGCAGGATACAGCGTGAAGTTAAAAAAAAGAAGAAAAATTAACTATAAAATATATATAATTTTAAAGATAGTATCCCAAGTGGCACAGATAGATTCAGAATTCCTGCCACCTCATGTACTAGTGATGTTCACGATCGATAAGCGACATGAAGTCAAAGAGGTGATTGACCAATTTCCCGGAGAAGTGCTCAACGTAAGCTTAATTACTGTCTAGTTATTGCATTCGACGTTTTCAATTTTGCTAACTTGTACCTTCCGTTGAGGCCAATGGCAATGGGACAGCATATGAGTGTAATTATGATTATTTTCATTTCTTTACTATGATAAAGCAAAGCGCGGGGTTGAGTTCCGCAACTTAAAACGGAATGCTTTGATTCGGATGGAGAGTGAAGAACGTGTCTTGAAACCTGGTTCTTTATGACTACTATGATGCTATGCGAGGAAAAGCGTGAAGCTGTTTTTTTGTTCTAATTTCTATCATAAAAAAAGTAATTTAGTCAGTAAGGCTTAAAGGTAAATTACTAAAAAAAGTAATATTAAACAATAAAGGTATTTTAAAATTTCGGTTAGTAATAACCATACGTATATATAATTGTATTCCCTCTTATCTTTGTTCTTATTTATTAGTACGGCATCTTCGTTGGTGACGATCCGAACAGCGCTGAACATCTAGCGTTCACTATAAAACAATATGATCAAATGTCAAGACACAGGAAACAGTGAGTTGAAACACTTCAAATATTTTCATCGAGGAATCCATAGTATATTAATATACATTGTACTAACATTACAATAAGAAAGGTGTGTTTGTTTGTCCTTCTTTTACATTGCAACGTAGCGATGTTTGTTATGATTATTTAGAATGGATACAGTTTGGAGGCTAGAGAGTGATATAGCTACATTTACCACCGTCACGTGTGATGATCTTAATACTGGTCCTCATTGACAAAGCGTGCGAAGCCGCGGGTAACAGCTTGTTGGTCTATAATCCCTGATGAATTAGACCACCTTCACTCATATGTTTAATTTTAAGTAGCTTATATCAAATTTAGTGAGTATATAAAAAAAAATTGAGTTCGACACTCAGAGGAACTATATTCCAATAATTTCTCCGCTCTGGTGAGATAAAGCGCGGCGTTGAGCTCCGCCATTAAGCGCACAATGTTTTGATTTCGGGCAGAAAATGAAGAAATGCGTCCCTTAACACTAGAGGTTACTATGCGCAAAAAAGCGTGAAAACAAAAGAAAATGTAAAAAATATACTGCGACCAGTAATGCCATGAAACTAAAGCAAGTATTAAATACATAAAAAATTATACTTCTTTTTTCTATTTTAAAATTATTTAGCAAAGATCGCCTAGCACTAATGGTATCAAAACGAAGAAGCTTGCCGCTCTTGCAGCTGGCGGGATGTAACCCGTGCTACATCAGTCATGACGTGACAAGTGGCGAACGAGACTGTTTGACTCTCTTCCCGGTGGGTTATGGGGATGAGTACGAGGAAGAAGAGAGTGTGCAAGAAGAGGAAATACAGGTTATTTATTTTTATTTTTTTTAGCTTCACGCTGTATCCCGCACATAGCAGGGTAAGCAGAGGGAACCTGAGAACCTTGTGTTAAGACACACCGTTCTCCTAATATTTCCTTTTCCCACAAATTCTGGCATTGCGTGTTGAGAGACGGAGCTCATATTATTAATTATTACAAATACGAGTATTTAATCTTTTCATTTCCCAGAGCGGGATTCGTACCCACAACCTATCGTATTTACAGCCGCGCTCTTGTGCCTTTGCACCACGACAGGCCGCTTAATAATAAATATACTCAATAAATAAATATATGATGTAATTGTGAAATTTAATTGAACGTAGTGTTTGTGGGTTCGAATCCCGTTGTTGGGAAACATTTATATTTATGCTAAAACTTCTAAACGTACGAAAAATATGGATAAAGCTTTCTAGTAATATGCTTATAAATCAATTTCAAAAAGATTTTGTGTAATTTACCCATACATAAATATCTAGTTATATAAGAAAGAACATATCAATAACCCTACAAACTATCAACGATTTTCCACTTCCCTCTAAGAAATTATTACCAACATTTTATTTTATGTTCAAGAACATACTAAAATACAGTACATTTTGGGACCAAAACTGAAAATCCAGACCAACTGTACCCAAAATGAACCTTGTTTCTACATACTTCTGTATATTTTAGTCAGAAATAGAACGAAACTATAGTATTTTAGTAACAATAGCTACTACAAGACTATAATTGTAGGAAGTTGTCGTCCAACCAGAGGAGGAGCAAGAGGTACTTAATGTTAAATTTTACAACTATTACACGAGCAACTTGTATTTTTGCTGGAAACGGCAAACGTTTAGAGAAATATAAAGAGTTTCACCTCATTGTATGGTAAATAACCTAATATTTGTACTCGTGTCTTTTTATTCTAGTAATTGTTAAACTTTATTATAATTTTAATCAATACATAATAATTCTTATAAAAAATCGCCTTCATAACGTTTGTTTGTACACGCGGAGATTGTGGGTTCGATTCTCATTCGATAAAAAGGCAACTTCATGCTTATTCCCGCAAAGTAGTCACCAGAGATAACCTTATATTAAGATACTCCGTTTTTCATTTTCCCCACTGATTTCATCGGAAAGGGACATTGCGTGTAGAGTGGCGGAACTCAACGCTGCGCTGTCTTTTTTGTATGTATTCTTTTCTTTCTTAACTTCACACTATCTGGCACATAGTAGGATAGGCAGAGGGAACCTGAGAACCTATTATCAAAACACTCCGTTCTCTTTTGAAATTTTCGTTCCCCACTTTCCGCCGAATATTTGTGATTTGCGTGTGGCGAAACTCAACGCCGCGCTTTGCCTTGTTACCAGAGCGAGGAAACGAAAATACTAATTATTATTTACCCACAACCTGTCGCGTTTACTCTTCACTACGCCAAGCGCATATTAAAAGATAACATTATTAAAATAATATTTATATCTATATATATTTATCATTTAATTGAAAATATTTATTAATAGAGAAAGATATTATAATGGAAATTGCAATAAAAATAAGTAATTATACTTTAAAGTTAGTTACAGTACTCAAACCACTAATTACAGCAGGACGAAGTTATCGAGCAAGTGCAAGAGGAACAAGATGAAACTGAAGAGGAGGATTAGGTCAGTCTTAATTGAAATATGCCTTTAAAATGTTAATTAGTCTCTTCTATGGAAGACAGAGGCTGCGGCACTAACGGTTCTTTTTGTTTTTACTGTTGTTAATTAGAAATTCTAGTTTAAAGTGAAATAAATATGTTTTTTTCTTTTGTAGTTGAGATATATATATTGTTTTTATTATTTTTGTGTCTTTGATAACTTGCGAGATGATATAATGAAAAGTGAACAAACAGAAAGCACGGTTCAAATTGTTGTCTTTACCCTTCTTTCACCGACTTCACCAAAAGGAGGTTCTCTATTAGATTTTTTATTTTTACTTTTTTTGGAGTGTTACTCCATAACTTTTTACTGGGTGAATCAATTTTGATGACTTTTTTTATGTGATATCTAGAGCTTTTGTGGTCCTGTGTAATATTAATTAAGACCTATCGAGTCATTTTTGTAGTTATTCGTAGTAATTTTACTTTTTAAAGCATTTTAAATGAAGTCGGTTGCTCTTTCTTATTAAAAATTCTTATTAAAGACAATATAGTAATTTGTCATCGGAATCGATCTTGTCAAGTCGCCGCGTCAAGAACACGTTATACAGTTGACTGTTTACGCCGTTTACGACGGTTGTGGATTCGATATCCATTAGGGTAAATGCATTTGAATTATATTCTTTTGCACTCCAGTACTCTCGTTCCAGACAAAGTACGACGTTAAAGTCCTTCACTTAATACGCAATGTCTTGAGTTTAAGCTAAAAGAGTCTCTTGACACTAGGTTCTAGGGCCTTCGCGAATACTATACAGATATTAATGTGTGGAATTAAATGCAATTGATGCTCGCGCAGGAGGCTTATCGTTGCTGTAAATTTATTATAAAATTTTATTTGAAAAGAGCAACTGTTGAGTTTCTTGCCGGCTCCTTTCAGCAGAACTGCCTTCCGAGTCGATGGTAGCTTCCGTTAGGACTGACACTCCTAACATCTTTTGTAAATTGACGATTCAAAAGTGCTTGTAATAGCCTATTTGAATAAAAAATATTTTGATTTGATTTTGATTTCACCGAGGTTTCCACGGATGATTAGGGCAGTTCCCGTGGGCCTCGGTAGTGGCGGTAGAGGAGGAGCACCGTAAGGTTTTAGTGGGTATACGGACGGCCTCTTTACAGCCGCTTCGGAGTGCCACACAACCCGTCTGAGTCCCCGCGGGTGGGTATCCGTAACGGATTTCCTCATGTTAAAAAAAAAAACAAAGAAAAATTTCTAGGGCAGGAAAGAAAAGCGGTAGGACTGGTAACGTTGAACGTTGTAATATAATTTATTTATTTTAACTAAAACACTTGAAAACAAAAACACTATTATACAACAGTTGTTTTTCGTTTTTGAATAAAACTAAACTGTTTCGAAGCATATCTGGTGACAACTTTGAATTTATTATGAAATTTTTCTGACAACGATCTGATTGTACTCTTCCTGGCAGCTTCGTGTACAAAGTTCTGAAAATATTATATAGCTGAATTGCCTATCATCATATATTAACGCCTGTCGTGGCGCAGAGGCACAAGCGTGCGACTGTAAACGCGACAGGTTGTGGGTTCGATTCCCACTCCAGGAAATGTAAAATTTAATATTTTCATTTCTTGGGTTTGGTAACAAGGCAAAAGCGCGGCGTTGAGTTCCGCCACACAACACGCAATGCCTCAATTCGGCGGAAAGTGGGGAACGGAATTGTTGAAAGAGAATTGAGTGTCTTAACGCTAGGTTCCCTCTACCTACCCTGATATATTAGGGATATAGCGTGGAGCTATATATATGTATGTTAAATGATAGATTAATAAAATAAACAAAAATTATTTAAATTCGCAAAAGTCACCTGTGCAATTTCAGAAGATGTGCTAGCTTCAAAAATTAATTCTTTCCCTTTAGAACTTCCCTCCCCACCTTCTTCCGGTCCTTCATCATTTACTTCTCTATCTTCTTCGTTTTCTTCTTCATCCAAATTATACATCTCTATTAGTCGAGAGCTGTGCTCATCGTCGTCACTTTCCGAAGATAAACTTACCTACGCATTTTAATACGGCTATAATTTGGTATATACTACGTACTATCTTAGTTTTATCTATTTTTTTAATATTAAAAAGAAACATTCAGCCAATTGGCGCAATAGAACATCGCGTATGATTGTAAGCATGGTGGTTGTCGGTTCAATTTCCATTCAATTAAACTATTATATAAAAATATAATTTCTAAATCTGTCGTGGCGCAGAGGCACAAGCGTGCGACTGTAAACGCAGGTTGTGCGTTCGATACCCACTCAAGGAAATGGAATAGTATTTAGTATTTTCATTTCCTGGGTTTGGTAACAAGGCAAACCGCGGCGTTGAGTTCCGCCACTCAGCATGCAACGCCTTAATACAGTGGAAAGTAGGGAACAGAACGGAGTGTCTTAACACTAGGATCTCAGGTTCCTTTTGCCTACCCTGCTATATGCGGTATACAGCGTGAAGCTAAAAAAGAAAAAATATATAACAAAATATAAATAATAACCCAATACCGGTATAATAGACATGTGCCTAAATTTCTCCGTCTCCGGTGCACTTTCCTTAGGAACCAACAGGGGATCGATACAAAAACGATTGTCCTCATTCGCGTTAAATATGAAGAAAGATTGGGCAGGAGAAGGCAGTATCCGCATCAGAGCATGTCCTCCGGCTATGAAGGCACAAATTAAAGCCGCCATTACCGCTATGACAGGCGCATAGCCAAGTCTTTCCACTGGTAGATTGCATTGCGATTTCCTTTCGTCGAACCTATGATTTATTTATGTAAAAAGAAGGTAATTAGGGAGAATCTAGTGTCAAGACACTCCGTTCTCTACGATACGCCTAAAAACGAGGCATTATTTATTATTTTTTACAAACGAGGCATGTTAAGTTACCGAACTCAACGCTACGCTTTGTCCTATTAGAACGAGGATTGTCTTTTAACTTCACGCAGTATCCTTCACATATCAGGCAGAGGGCGCCGGAGAACCTAGTATTAAGACACTCCGTTCTCTTAAGATTTCCGTTCTCCACTTTTCGCCGAATTGCGTGCTGAATGGCGTAAGTGAACGCCGCGCTTTGCCACCAGAGCGAGAATAATGAAAATACTCAATATTAATTAATATTTTCATTTCCTTTGGAGTAGGATTCTAACTTATAACCTGTAGCGTTTACCGTCGCACACTTGTACCTACGACACGACAGGCCTCTAAAAAAATAGATATAATTTAAATATAGTTTTTCCCTCTAGTAAGAATCAAACCCAGAACTAATCGCGATTTCAGTTATTCCACTGCGTCATGATGGCCTATTTAAGTAAAGCTTTTTTTTTTAGTGGATATGGAGGATCTCCTGGTGGTGGTGGCAGTGGCAGCCAAAGTTTAGGTGGTGGAAGCCAGGGTGGTTCTGGAGGAGGCCAAGGCGGCTCTGGAGGCAGTCAAGGATGCTCTGGAGGTAGCCAGGGTGGTTCAGGAGGCAGCCAAGGAGGATCTGGCGGAAGCCAAGGTGGTTCCGGTGGCGGTTATGGAAAAAAATATGGCCGTTAAAAATTATCTTATTTCTTATAAATTTTGACCAATTATGTTGTATTCGTTTGTTCTAATTTGATTTATATATAAAAAATAAATTAATTATAATATTCAACTAAAATCTTTACTTTGAATACCTTAATGAAAATATTTACTGTAGTGTTTATTTAGATAATAATATTTTTTTATATTAATTCTTGTTTATTAGTCTAAGTTAAAATAATTCACACTAAAATACTCAATTTACAAGACCAACACATCGAATTTTTACAATTTCAAGAAAGTGTATATAATTGAAAAGAATTCCTTAAGATTTAGAGAGGAGTTTAGAGAGCGCCTGGGACTTACTTATATAAGTTTAAGGAGCCCCTTTAAAAAGCGCATTAGTCGTCACTCTCACTGCCAGCGATTCTCTCTGTACCAAATGAAGTTTTAAAAAATACTTACTAATACCGTCTTCGAAATATGTGCTGAAAATTAAATTTATTTTAGTTTTAGAAAGGCCGACAACTTTAGTAGCTAATAGAGAGATTTCACTGTTATAGGTTATAACCTATGCTTGTTACGCATATCTCCTCTAAATATAGATTGAATTCATCGAAAAAATATGTAAAAAGTTTCAAACATTCAAATATTAGTTGGTAAAAATTTAAAACATATTATCATCATCAAAGCAGAAAAATATATTTTTCTGCTACAAACACGTACAGTGTAACTGGCTAATTCCTATTTGTTCTTTGACAGTCGATATTACCAATGTCATGGATTGGATAAATTTCTAGCTTATGTATTTATTTTTATTTTAACCTAATTATACAAACAATGGAATATTAATTTAACAAATTGTAAGTATATATTAAAAAAAATCTTCATTACTTACTAATATATAAGATTAAACATTAAAATCCTAAACCAAAAAATTGCGTTGCTAATAATGGGTAATCGCTAACTACAAGCTTGTTAAAATTTAAATAGAACAGACTGGAATTCTCTATTACAGAAGATCAAAATCAGTGTAGACGCTGAATGAGTTCAAAGCAACATGACGAAAACAGAAAATTATGAGTTAAAAGAGAATACAGCTAAGGTAATATTTAAAAACTCCAATAATACAGTATGTACCTACTCGAAGACATGTTCCGGCGCATCACAGTTTTTCACCAAAAGCCTGATTTTACAACTAAAACAGAATTTTCATAAGAACGGTCGTGAGAACAATGGATCAACTAAGCGGGACTTAAGTATTGAAACTGATTATTGTATTCTTAGAACCCATATTAAAAAGAAACTTAACACAAATCGTGATGTAATTTCACAAAAATCTAAATACTCTATGAATTGTACTGAAATAGACACAATTCATGAACATAAACGTGATACGAGTGCATGTGGTGATAGTGACCAGAATTTACTAGGGAACACTAATTTAAACATTAACTTAACGTCCCTAGTTGTGGCTAATCTCAAGAACTTGTTAAACGACTGGATAAAATCATATTTGTTAGAAAACCATAATACAAAAGAAAAAATTGAATCTGTACTCGATTCAATATTACATCAACCAGATTTACAAAGAAACGATACGCCATCGTCCCATACATATACACTTGATACTGAAACGGACCAAAATCAACATCATCAATCAGAGTCCCGATGTTTTGGGTCACAAGATTTTACAGTTGAACGTAAAAATTTCAAGAGTAAAAACATAAAACGTAAGAATTCTTCATTAACTATACCTTTGAGTGGAAAACATTTGAAAATTATATCAACACTTAGTCTTCCAAGAAATATACATAATATGAAAAAAACTAAGAATTCATTTTGCAGAATCAGAAAGTTTCGCCATAAAAGAATTTTGGTGTCTTCAAACAACTCCAGCCTATATGTTTTCAATTCGTCTAATTTAGATTTTTTAATACTACGAACTAATTCTTTAGTTAAAAATTGTGCTACTTACAAAGAAGATACATTAAAATATTCAAAAAATAATCCTAAAATTAGAAATTCTAACATTTATAAGCACATTGCCTGTTTAAATATACTATCTGATTCAAAATCAAACATATTTTGCAAAAAGAAATCACGCTTATTACAAAACGTCGACACTACTCTACTGAAAACTGCTAACATAAAAGCTACTTGTATAGAGAATGAAAACCATCAAACAGTAAAACCATCTTCAATAGGGTCTGGACAGAAACAAAAGAAGAGGTACCTTAGTAAAAAACGAATATCAAAGTATCGATATCAGAGATATTTCAAATCTAAAAAATATACGTGTTTATTTAAGAAATCTAATAAAAATAAACCTATACAACAAGAAAAGGAAATAGTGCAGAATTTTCAAAGTATTTTTAGATATTTTTCAAATTTTAATGGTAGCAATAATTTAAAGCTAGACATAAAAGTCAATATTTACCCATCAAAAGAAGAGAAATCAGATAACAACCTAAAATCTCACAAATTAGATGATGGAAACCTTCAAAATGAAACTAAAAATGAAGATACAATATCAGTAACTAAAGACTCATCAAAGCTATTAAATAAAGAAGAAGAACCAACTTTTGATAATAATAAAAATATTATTCCCTTGCTAGATGGTGCAGTTAGTGCAACTAAATACATAATAACCAAAGAAAGCATGACAAATATAAGTAATACACAAAACAAAGAAGATATTTTACCACAAAATACCGGTCTTAAGGATTCAAAAGTAGCTCGAGATATAAGCGAACTTAAAATCATTGTACAGTCTTTAGCAACAGTAACAGAAAAGCTAATTACAAAACATATAGAAAAGAAAACAGAAACTAAAACTGATCTAACTGGAAAGGGAGCAAAAATATCAAAGAGTGTACAATTTTCAAACAAAAGTCAAATAATTTCTGGATTAAAGCTAAGAAAAGAACCAAGACGTAAGAACCCTCGAGAATACAACCCACGACTTATAAAGAAAACTCCTTCATATAACATAATTAATAGTGAATCCGTGTTAAAAGTGACTAATATGACGTCGACTGCAGATTACACTACAGCCACTGCTATAGACGAAGCTTTAACATGTTCGTTACCAAAATCAAAATCTCTATTTGAAGTTTCTGTTGGTTCTGAGAAGAAACTTTTAGCTTTTTACTGTGATGACTATATACATTATTCAGGTTATGCAAGACAAGCCAATCCATCGTATATATCTATTCCTTGTAGAAACACTTATCACCATATTCGACCTTCATATATCCTCAACTACAGTGAAGATTGCATGAATGCAACTTGCACGAATAGAAGTTTTGATCCTGATGTTCAATGTGAACTTTGTGATGACGGTGATAACTGTTCATCCGTCTGCATAGACATTGAAAAGTCATGCGAAAGAGAAATTATAAAAGAAAATCGAAGATTTGGTTTCATGCGAGGTTTTTTATATGGCGCTCTCTTATGGATACCACTTACTTTAATTTTATGGGTGTTGTATTTCTATGTCATTAAGGAATTGATATATCCACCCAAAACAAAAATAAACGTAAATTATCATACAACTATATATACGCCAAGTATTCCTAGCAATTTCAATGACTTAGGATTTTAATGTTTTCTGGTATCGTATCGGCCTCTTACATTTTTTATCTGTCCTATTGTATAGTCTCGAAATTAAAACATCATGCTTTGATGTTAAACTATTTTAGTTCTGCCTGTAAGTTTCATCAAGTGAATATAGGCTTTATAATATTACAATAAAGAATATTTTCACACAAAATTGCTTATTTTATGGATGCTATTTAGAGTTATAATTACATTTTTTTACAGAAACACTTAACTTTAATGAAATTTTTGTAATGGAGCAACCCAAAGGAAAGACTCGCATATTTGATTACAAGGACGACATGCTTGAATCACTGAATATTTTTGAAACAAATTTAAATTCAGAAATAACTGAGAATAATCCTAAAATTATTGTGGAGAGTCAAACAGAAATAATATTTAATGCTGCCGTCATTTCACCTAGAACAAGTAGAAAGCATCGAACAAAAATTAAAATAAAAAAATATACCCGTGTAGTTCGTATTCAAAAAGTGCACTTTAAACATAAACGAGCAAGTAATATAACCAGAAACTTATCATCTTGTAAACATAAATCGATTGGTACGAATCAAAATCGATTAATTCGTGGACTATTTATTTCTAATTCTATGTCGGAAACTATATCTCGCTCTCGTGCGAGAGTGTTACGAAATATTTTAGCTAAAGAAAATTTACTGCAAGATAAGCCTGTAGCAGACGCAGTATCTTTCGAAAGCAACTCTACCCGAAGTACATTAACTCGTGAAAACAGCCAAATATCTCAAGATAATACTTCAGATTCTAATAATTCAGTAATAGAAATGCCATTGTTAAATAAAGACAATGTTTCACTAAATAAAGACGTTCAAATTATAGAGAAGAGAGTTGAAAATATTTTAAGAGAAAATAAAAGGCCCAATCCTTATAAAAATGACGTAATAGAGGTAGCTGCTGCTCAAATAAATAACAGATCAATACTAGATCAAAATGATCAATTGAACGCGACGAAACGTAAAGATGTGGAGAATAATGTATATGGTGAAAATCTAACAAGTGCTGAAAGTTTTTTGAGCCAATGTGACACTTCTATATCGTTCACAGATTCGTCACAAGACCGAAACAGCAGTATTACTCTCATAGGATCTCTTCCCATAAATGACAGTAATACTTTTATTAAACCTAGTCCTTTTTCTGGCAAGCTTAACTCCGATAATACTTTAATAGGACCTAAAGATAATGATTTCAAACCAATACCATTAGATAAATGTAGTCAAAACCTTACACCTTCTTTGTTAGATACTATTATCAATATAGGCATGTTTCCTGTTACATCTCAAAGTAGACATAACCAAATGAACAACGAAAAGAGTAACGTTATAGTCTCAGGACCAAATAAAACATTAGACACTACAACGTTAGATATACCAAGTTATGATACATTTTTTAAAAATGTAACCCAAAAACCATTTACTGCAGAAGATTCTGAAAACCCTCAAAAATTTACATTACCAAACGAAAACAGAATCAAAGAAGTATTAACGGAAATTGAAAAATCACAGAAAAGACCTTGTTCAGAAGAATCTCGTAATTATACACCGCCGACTGATTTATGGGAAAAAATGGTGATACTTATAGATATTACTATGAAAAGGATAGAAGAATCATTAATAGAGAAAGTTGGTAACGAAATGAGAGATATTTTGTCTAAATTTGAATATGTTAATTCTGTATCTGATCCAAAAAGTCAAAAATTACAAAAGGATGTCACAGATATAGAGAAAGAACCCGTAGAAAGACATTTGGATGAAAATTTGCAATGTGCTTTGATTCAAACGGAAGCAATTGAGGAAATGCTATCGAAAATAAATAATACTGAAAGACTAAAATATATCATAAATGAGGAAAATATGGCTGAATCCTTAGAAGTAATTAAATCGCCACTTCCTTGTACTTCGACAGAAAAAGGAAGGGAATCGGTTACCCTCGAGAGATTCGAAACCAAAAGTTTGATTAAATATCGATTTTTGACGTTTCCCTTAAGATTTTTGAGGGAGAATATGTTTGTAATTGTAAGTGTGCCGATATTTTGTTTAGGTTTGTTCACGGTATACAGTTGTCTTGTTTTGTTGAAAATGATTTGGTAAATATATTTATGGTAATAAAACAAAAAGATTAAATTTGTAATTTTTTACCGTTCTTTTTTATGACAAATTTATGACTTATGTTATATTTATTTTGTTGGACTATTTATTATTAAGCCCAAAGTCCTAGAAGCGCGGCTTCGAATCCCGCTACGTTCAAATATTTATATTTTTACTACAAATATTTTCATATCCTACATGCGTGTTAAAAATACTAGAATACCCGTTAACGCGTTGCCTAGCAACGTATACGTCACTTTATATAAACATGGATGTTAAACCATGGTAGTGTGAACCATTTATTTTATTAAATTAATATATTTTTATGTATTATTTTAAAAAGATATTATAATTCGGCACGCCCGTACATAAACGATTAGTGTGCGAAGTTTCTTGCTCGTTATTCAGCGTAATTTTCGTACAAGGGGTGCAAAGTTATTGCTTCATTAATTAATACATAGATTAAAAATATTTATTTTTATATTATGTGAGTAAATCACAAGTGTCAAACCGCCTTTACGCGAAACGCTTATAAAAATTTGAGAAAAAATCACAGCTTAACCGAATATGACGCCTGTCGTGCCGCAGAGGCACAAGCGTGCGACTGTAAACGCGACAGGTTGTGGGTTCGATTTCCACTCTATTTCCTGGGTTTGGTAACAAGGCAAAGCGCGGCGTCGAGTTCCGCCACTCAGCACGCAATGCCACAATTCGGTGGAAAGTGGAGAACGGAGTGTCTTAATACTAGGTTCTGTCTGCCTACCCTGCTATATGCGGGATACAGCGTGAAGAAAAAAAAATCGAATATTTTAATTTTATTTTTTTAACCTTGCAAGCGAAGGTAGGCGACCCCAGCGAACAGAAAGGGGAAACCCTTAGTTTACTATAAAAAAAATATAATGGGGTATCAATATGACTGTTAAGACAGCGAAAAAAAAGTTTTGTAAAAATAAAATAAAAAAAATTACATTTAAATTATTTATTTTGTCTATTTGTCAATAAATAATGACTTATATTAAACCTTTATGATGATATTTTTTATTTTTTTTTTAATAGTTTATTGTTGTTGTTCCAATACTAAGTGGCCTGATCTATCTACAGTGAAGACTGGACGGACACGACGGCTTCTGCAAAAGAATATACAATTTTATTTATACTGCACTTGCTTGCTTTTATTTACAATGCAAAATATTGGCATTGAACGCCTGTCGTGACGCAGAGGCAAAAGCGTGCGACTGTAAACACGACACGTTGTGGGTTCAATTCCCACTCCAGGAAATTTAAATTTTTAATTTCCCGGGTTTGGTAACAAGGCAAAGCGCGGCGTTGAGTTCCGCCACTCAGAACGCAATGCCTCAATTCGGCGGTAAGTGGGGAACGGAGTGTCTTAACACTAGGTTCCCTCTGCCTAGCATGTTATATGCGGGATACAGCGTGAAGCTATGTATGTATGTATTTATCTTATATTAAAATATGTATCTAAAATATATAAATAGCCATCATGGCGCAGTTGGATAGCGTTTAGTAAAGGCAATTGGTTATAGGTTCGAATCCCAGTCAGAGTTATAACTTACTATATTAAAATTATTTTAAATTCTCCACTGTGGTAAGACTCACGGAATCGAGCGTTAAATGGAGGGCAGAGTGTCTTGACACTCTTGGACTTCCCTCCTAAATATATTTGTATATAGAATACACATAACGACGGGTTCTATGTACACTGGTATAAGTCCAAAAGCACAATTTTACAAGATACCTATTCAAGTGTTCCTAAGATTGTAATGTTATCATAATAATGCAAATGATTTATTATTTAATGAATTCTTCACTTACTTCGATTAATGACAAGACAACTTAAGGGACCTTTAAAAGTCTCTCCTGTAAAATTATGTTTTTCCACCTGTGTACGTATATGTACGATATGCTTACAAATATTGTAAATGTAAACGTAAGTTTATTTATTACGCTGTCACATAAAAACTACTAAAAATAAATTAAATTTAACTCCTTAAAAGCCTTCGTGCTGAATGAAAGCACTATATACTATAATATGTAGCGCGTTCGATGCGAGCAAAGCCGCAGATAACAGCTAGTAATAATTATAATTTCTATAAGTATATATCGCCTGTCGTGGCGCAGAGGCACAAGCGAGCTACTGTAAACACGACAGGTTGTGGGTTCGATTCCCAATCTAGGAAATGAAAATTGTATTTTCATTTCCTGGGTATGGTAACAAGGCAAAGCGCGGCGTTGAGTTCCGCCACTCAGAACGCAATGCCTCAATTCGGCGGTAAGTGGGTAACGGAGTGTCTTAACACTAGGTTCTCAGGCTCCCTCTGCCTACCCTGCTGTATGCGGGATATAGTGTGAAGTAAAAAAAAGTATATACTAAAGGAAACTTGAAGACTAACCTCAGCCTAGCATTTCTGCGGCCAGTGGCTACAGCAGTGGCTTGAGCTACAGCTGGACTGTCGTCATTTTCAGACTGTAAAAAAAAAAATATATAAAATTATGTTATTATATTTAAAAAAAAATCATAGTTTTAACCGTTTTCAAAAAAGAAGGTTCTCGAATCGACTGTTTTTTTATGTGTGTTACTTCATGAATATTTACCGAATGAACTAATTTTAGTGATTTTTTTACTAGTGTCCCCGTAAATGCGTTATCAACGCATTGCGTAGTGACGTATATGTCACTTTGTATAAACATGGATCTCAAATCATGGTAGTGTGTGTAACATTTATTTTATTAATTTAATATACTTTTTATGCATTATTTAGAAGAAAATATTAGACATTCTGCACCCTTCTCTTTATAAACTATAATTGTGCAAATTTCATATTCCTCCGTTCGCGTAATTTTCGTAAAAAGGGATCCAAAGTTTTTGCTTCACGTATTTATATATAGATGTCATAGCTAGTGCTGTTGTGGTCCCATTTAAATTTAAGCAGTTTATGGGTTATTCGTAATACTTTTACTTTTAAGTGCATTTTGTTAAATGGTATTTTCTTTTATTAATATTTTTTTAATTATTTTATTGTTATTTGTATAATAAAATACTAAATATGAACTTACTTCTTCAGGTTGAGCAGTAGTGGCCTCTGGAATTGCTTGCACTTTTGGTATATGTGCGCCATATTGTGTAAATACACGTGGTTGGGTTCTAAAATAAAATAGTTTATATTTTTACATTTTTTTAGCTTCACGCTGTATCCCGCATATAACATATGGATTGGCAGAGAGAACCTGAGAACCTAGTGTTAAGACACTCCGTTCCCCATTTTTCGCTGAATTAAGGCATTGCGTGCTCAGTGGCGGAACTCAACGCCGCGCTTTGCCTTGTTACCAAACCCAGGAAATAAATATACTAAACTTTTAAATTTCCCGGAATGGGAATCGAACCCACAACCTGTCGCGTTTACAGTCGCCTCTACGGCACGACAAACGTATATGTTTATATTATTGCCAAGTTATACAAAAACATACAATTAATTCATAATACAATTAATATATAAATAAGATACAGTAATACCTATGTTCAGTAGATAAGGTCCAATAACATATATTCATTACAATTTTAAAAAAAACAATAAATATTTTTTTAATAGTTTTAAACCACAAATAAATTTGAAATAAGGAAAAAATGTCAAGACCACAATTGTTTTAACGTGTAAGCATCTTGTATTCACAATGCATTTCATATATTGAATATTTCGTAAGAAGCAATGTCATCAAATGTAAATTAAACTACGAAGGTTACCACTTCAAATTCAGACCAAATTACTCTCTCGCAACTTTTTTGCATCTTCAGTCTTATTTCTGCTTAATTATTCAGTTATAAATTAACGCAGTTTTTTGATTGGTTTTCAGAACGTGGAAATGAAAACAATTTTAAATATAATAGTGACCTCGGTGGGAATCGAACCCACAACCAACCACGCGGACGGTCTGACGCCTGCGCAATTAAAGAATGTTTAAGAAAAATAGCAAGTTTAAATATATATTAATGATCGACTGTCTTCCATTCTATTATTCTTGATATTCCCTTTACATTTATAAATATCCTTACTTTAATATTATAAATGCAAAAGTAACTCAGTCTGTCTGTCTGTTAGGCTTTAACGCCTAAACCACTGAACCGATTTTAATGAAATTCGGTATGAAGATAGAACTGAAATTAGGAAAGAACATAGATACTTTTTATTGTAAAAGAAATGGTAGAAGTTTGTATGGAAGTTCCTTATTGTCAAACATAAAATGATGTAAGATTGTTCAACTGTTTACAACTTTTACACCTAAACCATTTAACCAATTTTGACAAATAGTCTATACCTTGAGAAAGATATAGGCTACTCCTTACCATGTCGCGCGATATAACCGAATTCCACGCGGACGTAGCCGCGGGCGGAAAGCTAATCTATTTATCCTTACCATTTACTTTAATCATTTAAAATAGACAGAACGGAGAGAAGAGTGTCTTAACACTAAGTAATTTCTTTGTGTTTATATTCGAAAAATAAGAAATGCTACTAACCTCGCACCAAAAGCTGTAGCCACAGCTGTGGCCTTAGAACCTTCGTCGTCATTTTCCAAATCTTCTTGTTCATTTTCTTCTAGACCATTCTCTTGATCTACTTCCAAGCCACTTTGTAAAGCATTTTGATCTTGATACACTTGTGCCTGAGATTGATCGTATTGAAGTGGTTGATATAATTGATTTTGGTTGATCAATCCTGGTTGAGCCAAGAATAACTGTGGGTCATTGTATTGGTTGGCTGGTTGGTAGAATTGGGGTTGGTAGTTTTGGTATACCACTTGTTGATCATTTTGTTCTATTTGTTCTACGTCCTTTGATTGGGGGAATTGGGATGGCTGTTGTGGGAACTGACCTTGTTGTGGAAATTGCCTTGGTTGTTGGAATTGATTTGGTTGGAATTGACCTGGTTGTTGGAATTGACCTGGTTGTTGGAATTGACCAGGTTGTTGGAATTGACCTGGTTGAAGTGGAAATTGATTTGGTTGTTGCGCAAATTGGTCTGGTTGTTGTGGGTACTGGTTTGGTTGCGGTTGTAATTGGTTAACTACTTGTGGTTGAACAACTACAGATTGTGGTTGAATTGGAGGGAACGATTGAACTTGTGGTTGATATGGTTGATATTGATTTACTAATGGTTGATATTGATTTAAGGGTTCTGGAACTAGAGCTGGTTGATCTTGTACTATAATAGGATTTTGAGCAAAGCCTTGATTTTGTAACTGTTGTTGTTGTGATAAAAGTTCCCTTTGAGCTAGAACTGAAGGTAAAGCAGATAAGTGAGCTGGTCCATCAAAACCTTGGACTCCAGCTGGTTGATAATATACGGCAGCTTTAAGTTGCCCAAATTGATTTAAAGGAACAAACTGGGGTTGTAAATTTAATTGAGACAGAGGGTTCAATAAAAACTCTGGACGGAACTCTTGCAAATTCTGCTTAGAAACTTCAACAGAAACCTTCTCATTTTGATCTTTTGGATTCTCTAAAGTTTCACCCTTATTTAGGTCAGATTCGGTTGTCTGTTCTGGTTGGGGGGTTTTAAATTCTGGTTTTGGCGTGGTTGTTGATGTGGTTGTGGTTGATGATGGTTGTGAAGCGAATAGTATTGGTGGTTGTTTGTTTGGTAACCCATTTGAGGGGTTATTCCCTCGTGCCGCCTCGAACTGTCTTTGTCTTTCGAACTGACGTGCTTTTTCTAGCTGCTGTTGATACTATAAAGGATTTAATTTTTTTAAATTATAACATTTGTACAAATATACGATAAAATCGAGACTATTCATTTATAAAATAATTTGGAATAAACTATTAGATAAACATGTTACCCACTTAAGCACATCTTATATTGAACAAATGAATTTAGGGAGAAGACATATATAGCAATAGCAATTTCAAGGCTTTTTGAACTATTTCTGCCTTATAAGAAAACATTTTCATATTGAAAATAGTAAGTATAACATATATACATTTTAAATCAATGTCCATGTTTTAATACATATCCATACAAACCTGAGCCTGTTGAAAGCTTGGATTAAGCTTATTAATATCAGCATTGATACTAGGTCCGTTATAAAGTTGACCATTGATAGGTGACACTTCAAATATGGGCTGCTGTTCCACCACTGGTAGACCTTGGACTGATACGTCTACATTGTCATCGAAATCATTTGGAGGAAGAGGTCTTCTAGGATCAACTGGTGGTAAGTACTGCTGTTTTTGTGGTGGCTAATAAAAGATAAGGTTAAATGAAGCTTAAAAATTAATAATAGTTACTTGTTGATTATTTATATTTTTTTTAGCTTCACGCTGTATTCCGCATATAGCAGGGTAGGCAGGGTGAACCTGAGAATCTAGTGTTAAGACACTCCGTTCTCCACTTTCCGCCGAATTGAGGCATTGCGTGCTGAGTGGCGGAAGTCAACACCGCGGTTTGCCTGGTTACAAAATCCAGGAAATGCAAATACTATATGCGTTATTATTTGAAATTAATAATAATCAATATTAATAGCATCTGACTCTTAATATGGTTATGGACTCGATCTCCTCTCGAGGTAACGATTATATTAGTGTCTCTCAATTTATAGCTTTAATAAAATTGGAAAATGAAGTCTCTTGACACTAGGTTCTAGGTAATGTGATTAGGATGTGTATTGTTAGGGAAGGTTGCGGGTTCAAATCCCATTAAAAGAAACAATATGACAATGAATTTCGCCATTAAATATGCAATAATTAAATAGACGGTATTAAAGAATTCATTTTATAAATTTGTATCAGGACCTAACAAATAATAAGTGTTATATTTAGGAATATATAAAAGTGTTGAACATAGCAGAATTTGAATTCAGTTCAAGCGCTCTAGCCAATTAAGCTACACGTTCTAATAGAGTTAGGTCGAAATTCTTATACAGTTATTGCAAAGACTAAAGAAGATTTTTACAAATTTCTGTTACCCAAAGACTGAGCTTTTAATAAGTTTTATTTAAATGAAACTATTCTAACCGGATTAATCACGTATATTTTAGTATTCGAAAATACATTTTTGGAAAGCCGACGTTTCGAACACTTCACAGTAGTCCCTGGTCACAAATAGACTACCTACACACCTGGTACCCGGTGGAAACCTACAGACTGCCGCTATAGTTTCATTTAACATGTGTAATAATCGCGAAAATCAAAAAGCTCATTAAGTTTTATTTTTTTTTGTCATCTTAAATGTATATATAATAAAAAATATTAGAATAAAACACAGCACAGACACACACAGCGTTGTATTTCTGTCCGTCTGACACATCTTACATATATATATTTTTTTAATTTACTTGTTACATTACAAAACAATTGTAAGCAATTTATTATTATATCTGACGAAAGACACGATTGGTTGCGGGTTCCGTTCCCGCTCCAGAACATAATTATATTCAATTTTTGTGCTAAACTGGCACGTTCGAAGCCCCATATCTAAAGAACTGTTCTGAACTATTTAAATTATTTTTATTTCCCCGCACTGGTAATACAAAGTGCTGGGTTGAGTTCCTCGGCTCATACAAAGTTTTAATTCAAATGGAAAGTGGGCAGCAAGGTGTCTTGGAACACTATGTTCACTCTGCCTACCCGGCTATGAAGGAAAAAACATAAAAAAGCTATAAAAATAACTGCACTTACCAGAGATTGTGGTCTTTGTGGTAAATCGAAAGAAGGTCCATTAGGCCTCCAACCACTCGGTGGGTACGGTGCGGGGGCTTCAGACACTACCCCGCTTAATAATATCGATGCCACTACTAGAAGTTCCTGTAATATTATTATAACTTAAAAACTTTAAAAGCACCTAGATTTCGACTATTTTTATTATATTCATAGCTAATTAATTTAATTAGTTATAAAATCTTTTTCAATTACTTTTTATATAATTGCATTACAGATTAAAAATAATTAATACAGGTTATTAATAAAAAAACATTTTTTTTTAAATTCTTTCCCCATTATCACACGAGCACTCTACTAAAACAATATAAACGTGTAATCACCTTCATTTTCGTTGACTTTCGCTTGAGGATTTGTATCCATCAGTGTTTTTATAGACAATAGGTTTGAGAATTGTCATTCAAAACGCGCACTCTACCGACCTTAGCGATACCTTCAAAATGCACCTAGGAATATTAAATTTAAAGGAATTTATGTCTTATGCGATAAAAATACGTGCTAAATATATTTTTGGGAATGTGCAATGATAATATTGCAAGACGACTGCTTACAATAAGGTTTTTTGCGAAGGAACGATGCACACCTTTTGGATCGTGTTCGTCATCTTTATACATTGGTTACAAATCTTGGAACAGTATTAGAAGTGAGTACTTTATAAAGGAAAGAATCTTGGGAATTTACTTCCTTTCTCGATAATTGAATGGTTAATTTAATATATTAATTCATATATTTTTTATGGTTTAAATATTATTTTTGGTATAACGGCTAAACTTGGTGGATCAGTTCTGTGCAGTTCTTTATGGCATTTTCAGCACTGGTGGTTCTATTTAGTTATATTTAGATATCTGCATATCACATTACGGAAACAAATATGGGTTTCTAAATAATTATATATTTCATGTAAAAATACTACCTAATGGCAGTACTTTTACTTTTATCTTTTTTCAAAATATGTTTTATCTTATATTTGTATTAATCAGATTTTTGCCACTTAGGCCATCATGACGCAGTGGAACAGTAAAAACAGAACAATAAAAGCAATTGGTTGACGGTTCGATTTCTACAGACAGACAGAGGAATAATTATATTTAAATTATTTTCATTTCACTGCTATAGTAACACAAAGCGGAGTGTCTTGAATCTAAATTTTCTCTAACTACCCTGCTGTGCGGGATATAAAGTGTAAAGCTGTCTTTTTTTCTATTACTATCTCCTCTTAAAACATATTTTAACTAATGTTTGTAATATCAGATTTTTAGTCACTAAATAAACGTAATAGTTACAACCGTTTTCAAAAGGCTTGGGGTATCTGTTGTGTCTACGCACAGCAATCTACGTAATTTGTACTGTATGAAGCGGCATATCGATAAGTAATAAACTAAAATTTAAGTGTATGGAATTTCGGAAACTGTATTATCCTTCAAACTCATAACATTTTAGTACCACTCTATTCCTTTTTATAGTAATCATAATTTCGAGCTAAGCCTATTTTGATAGAATTTAAATGTAAATGTAGGTCTTTTCTAAAGTGTATTTCTATTTTTAAAGTGTATTTAACGCTATATGGCTGTTTCGAGAAATATTAATTGAGGGTCGTAATAGGAAAGGCGGCAATGTCCATATTTTACTATGAAACGTAATATCCTTGCATTTTTATCGGTTTTTTTATAAATTGTATTGAAATACCTCTGAAGTATCTGACTAATGACTCTCCTTGTATTTTACAATCAATCAATAAATTATTTTGATATATATTAATTATAAAAAAAGCAGCTTCACGAGAACTTTACATTACGTGTTAAGTGGCGAAACTTTTTTCTGTGAGGGAGGTTTTTTCCTGTGAGGGGACGGGGTTACAATACAATTCCCCTCCGCCGCTGGGTAGCGTCCCGTAAGAGGCGGGTACCCCAGTAGTTTGGTGGTAGGAGGTTCATCCTCTGTCTGGCTCGCGACCACTATCATGTCAAAGACGAACCGCCAAATATCGTATGATGTGTTCCGTTCGATGGCATGTAAGCCAGATTTTCCCCTTTCCCACCCGATCCTTTCCCCAAAATGTGGTGGTTCTAATAGCGGACTATTACATTGTCCTCCCCTTCCATGTGTTACCTCTAGGTTGGCAACGCATCTACAACATCTCTGGTGTTGTAGTTGTTCTTGGGCGAAGGTAACCACTTACCATCAGGTGGTACTTCTGCTCGTTTGCCATACGTTATCCATAAAAAAAAAATTAGGAGACATCTAAATATATCTAATTGATTATCTCATTATAAAAATATTTTGGAACGAGCTTATATCTAGTACTTCTGTTTATTATCATATTTAAGTAAAAATTTGAATTTCTCGCATAGTATTAAAAATGTACTTTGCTGTATACCGTAGAGAAGAATTTTAATCACAACTTGCTTCCTAGTTATTTCCCTAGATTAAAATTTTAAAACATAACCCTCAATAAGTAAGCCTTTCGTTTTAAATGAAAAATTTTCTTTTTAACCTTAAAAAAAGGAGGAAGTTCTCAATTGGGCTGTATATTTTATGTGTGTTACCGTATAACTTTTTACTTGGTAAATCAATTTTGATGATTCTTTGTTTATATGAGAGCCAGTGTTTCCATTTAAATTTCATTAATATCTGATAAGTAGTTTTTGAGTTATTCGTAATAATTTTACTTTTTAGTCTTATTTTATTTAAAGTCGATTTTCTTTTATTGTGAAAATCTTAATTATTGACACTACTTTAGCTATCAGAAATTAAATTATTTATTAAGACAGATTCTAATATTTTACAAATATATATATATATATATATTTACAAATCTTGCTAACAAATCTAGGCAGTAATAATCGACTTCAAAATAAACCTCTCGTTGAATCTCGTGCGCCGGTTCGTCTAAGGTATGAGAAAAACATCTGTGAAACTCTCATGTTAGCTTTATTGATGGCCGATATTTTTTTATAAATATTCTATGCAATTAGCATTTATTAAAAAAAAAATCCTAGCTTCACGCTTTATCCCGCACATAGAGTAGACAGAGGGAACCTAATGTTCAGATACTCCGTTCTCTTTCAACAATTCCGTTCCCCACTTTCCGCCGAATTGAGGCATTGCGTGCTGAGCGTTGGACCTCAAGCCCGCGCTTTGCCTTGTTACTAGAACCAGAAAATGAAAATATATATATATATATATAATTTAGAATTTTTATTTCTTGGAGTGGGAATCGAACCCACAACCTGCCGCATTTACAATCGCACGCTTGTGCCTCTGCGCCACGATAGGCGTTCTCCTACGTCTTTCATACTAATAAAATATCAAATTATTTTATGGAGTTACCATGTAGTTACCTATATTTTTCAACATTAAGAGCTCTGTAGTCTTGAATACAAATTTTACCAACCATTGTTAATCATTCTATTATCATAAAATATACTTCGTGTAGGCAAGCGATTTCCAGTTGCTTGACAGTTGAAGAAATCACATGACAACGAGCAAATCTATGAACTATTTATTTAATTATTATTATTTAATTTCACGTGAAGCTATTTTAATTCGTTAATAATGACCCATGTAGGCTAAATTTAATTGTAATCATAATGACTTACAACCACAAACTATCACATACTATCCTCCCATGTGTCATGACGACAGCTTCAATATTTAATAATAAGATATCTACCGATAACATCTGCGCTTCTTTCTGCAAATTTATAGTAAAACCAGTACATATCATATTACAAAATAAGATACGAGTAAATCTATTAGTCATAATAAATAATTGCATAATGCCCATATATGGTAATATGACATAAATAACTATGTTTTAGCATTCCCTATTCACTTGGTAACATACATTAAAAAAATAACAGTCGAATTGACAACATCCTCCTTTATTTAAGTCGGTTAAAAATAGTAACATATCTAACGATAACATCTGCGCCTTTTTTTTGCAAATCTTTAATTGTACAGATCATATTAAGAAATAAAATAACTCTACCAGTTCTCTATATATTAATATGAGAAGCAAAAACTATGTACCTTTTTTTACGAAACTTACGCGGACGGAGGAACATGAAACTTGGCACACTTATAATTTATATAGCGAAGGAGTGCAGAATGATAATATCTTTTTAAAACAATACAAAAATATATATATATATATATATATATTTTAAATTAAACAAAATAAATATTACACACACTATCATGCTTTGACATCCATGTTTATATAAAGTGACATATGCGTTGCTAGGCAACGCGTCAACGGGGACACTAGTAATAAATAATTGCATAATGTCCATATATATGGCAATATGACATAAATAACTTAGTTTTGGCATTCCCTATTCACTTGCTCAATCCGTTAGCATGGGCGACACGTTCCGTATGTCTGTTATGCGTCTGCTTGGACATTTTGATGGGTGATTTTTACTGTTTCAATTCGATGTGTGACATAACTATACCTTAATTTCTTTTAAATGTGCTGTTTTCTTATAAAATGTGTCAGTTGTATGGGTCAAGGGTATGCATGTGGTTGTGTGAGTAATATTTATTTTTATGTATATTTTATATATTAGGTTGTTTCACATGAAATGTCCGTTTTCAAGGTAAAGGAGTTTTAGTAAAAATATAATATGAAAACAATATAATTTTATTCGAAGTATTTACCTTCTTTTTCTACACATTTTTCCCAACGTGACACCAACTTTTTTATCCCGGAACTGAAAAACTCTGAGCTTTGATGTGAAACAAAGTCTGAAAACGCATTTTATTTTCAGCATCATTTGCAAAAATTTTTTTTCTGATGAAGTTGTTTAAATTCCTAAAAAGGTGATGATCTGTTGGAGACAATTCGGGAGAATATGGTGGGTGCGGAAAAACTTCGTACCCCAGCTCTTTCAATTTATACACGGTAAGTTTTGAAACATGGGGTCTAGCATTGTCGTGTAGGAGTATAGGGCCTTTCCGACTTACCAATCCAGGTTGTTTTTTCAATAATTTTTCACGCATTTATTCAATTTCATTGCAGTAGGTTGTAGAGGTGATGGTCTGGCCTCTAGACAAAAAGGAATAATGTATGATTCCAGCCCTGGGCCACCACACTGTAACCATCAATTTTTTCGGGTACGAATTTGGTTTTGGCATTTGTCCTGGGCTTTCGTCGATGTCTAGACACTGCCCTGACCGACGCTGATTGTCGTGAGAAATCCATTTTTTATCGCAAGTTATTATTCTTTGAAGAAAAGGGTCGGTATTTTGCCTAGCAAGCAACGAAACGCAGGTCTCAAGTCGTTTCAATTGCTGTCGCTCAGTGAGATCGTGAGGTATCCATGTATCGAGCTTTTTTACCTTCCCTATGCACTTTAAGTGTCTGGAAACGGTAGGTGCACTTGTACTAAGTTGTGCTGAAAGTTTTCTAACTGTTTGGTAGGGGTTTCCTTCTACAGTATGTTTGAGGACATCGTTATCAATGACAGATGGAGGTCTTCCTCGGGGCTGGTTTTCCAAGTTGATATCCCCAGTCGAAAACTTAGCAAACCAACAGCGAATGGTTCGTTCATTTACACTCCCTTCTCCAAATGCCTTACAGATGTTTCTAGCAGCCTCAGCTGCCGAACGGCCGAGTTTAAACTCGTAAAGAAATATTATACGGAAATCGCGTGTTTCCATGTTCATACTTGAAGGTATATTAAACAGTGTGTAATTGATTGGGAACCTAATGTTTATAAAAGAAAAGTAGAGGATTAGTAACTGTTTGATTATGGTATATAAATATTTAGGAGTAAACAACAGAGACCCGCAAAATCCTTTATGTATTTCAAAAATTATAAAATCGGACATTTCATATGAAACAACCCAATATTTTTATGAAAAATATTGGTTTTTGCACTTCTCCATGTAAACTATATGTATACCAAAGTCAAAGTCAAATAATTTTATTCAAAATAAGAAGTTACAAGCTTCATGTTTTGAACGTCAAATAATTTACCACCGGTTCACTAAATTTAATGCCTCAGATCTGAGAAGAACCGGCGCAAGAAACTCAGCGGGTCAATTCTATTTCAGCGCCAATTTTCATGTTCCTACATCTGTACAGTTTTTAAAAAAAGGTTTTCAAAGATTTTTCTTAACGCGTTAATATAGTGATTACAAAATAATAAAACATTTCAACTTTACATAGAGAGAATTTAATAATTCTCACTTTTTTCCTCTTTTCTGCTGAAACTACGACACTGTGTTTTGAGTGTTTTTTTCATATTCAAAAATTGCCTATTTTAAAAAAAGCCACATTAGGCATGGATGCTTAATTTTAAGTAATAACGTAAAAAAACCAATATGACACTAAAATTGTATTTAATTTCATTAATACATACATTATATGTCCGTAGTACATAAACAATAAAAAAAGATAGTAACTTTAGAACCCACACCTAACGATTCTGGCTACCTCCCAACTACACCATAAGTCCACAAGGCGGACAATACTTATACATTGTAAATAATAAAAAACAAAAAAGTAAACGTTGTACTCGTACATAGAAACAACACTGACCTATATCTCTACTTGTTATGATAATATCTTTTACTTTTACCTCTTTAATTTATTTTGTCCCTTCCTCTGTTGACGTGTTCCCTTTTACAATATACGATCGTTTTACTGACAACATTTTTTCTGCAGGCAAGGTAGAAAGATCTAATAGTAGGCAGACATAGTGTCAAGACACTCCGTTCTCCACTCTCTGCCCGATCATTGCGTGTTAAGTAGCGGAACTCGATGACGCATTTTGTCTTGAGAAAAAAACCATTTCCTGAAGTTAGGATCGAGCCCAAAACCAATGCGTTTATTGACGTTGTCACCACTGCGTCACAAAGGTCTTGTAAATCAAATTGAATAATATTATAATAATATAACGTATTCAATTGGAAATTGAATTTTGAATTGTCTTTATTATTTTCGTATACCTGTCAATTCTTTATTTATAAAGTTATTGTTATATAGCTAGATCTAAGAAAGTACATTAAATAAACAAGCACTTTTAAATTAACTAGTCTCCCCGTGAATGCGTTAATAACGCATTGCGTAGTGACGTATATGTCACTTTATATAAACATGGTTGTCAAATCATGGTAGTATGTGTAACATTTATTTTATTAATTTAATATACTTTTTATGCATTTAAATAAAATATTAGCATTCTGCACTCCTTCGCTATATAAACTATAAGTGTGCCAAATTTCATGCTCCTCTGTCCGCGTAATCTTCATAAAAAGGGTACAAAGTCTTTTCTTCACTTTTTTTATATATAGATAACATTACATGAACTAACGTACAAGATTTACAAAAATCGTAACCTCTAAAAGTGGTTTCAGTTCGAAAATTTTCATTGTTACGAATATATGATTTAGTAGAAAAGTTTTGGCGACGGAGGGATATCATTTAATAAATTACACTCGCTCATGTATCGCTGAGGATATTTGTTGACAAAAAATGAACACACATATTACTGTGATGTTTTTTTGCGTCATATCGAAAATACAAGGCTCTTTTTGCTAACTTCCTGTAACTTGTTAGTGAAAAATACAAGCTTACTAATAAATATTGTTGTAATGATCAAAATATATATATATATATAGATATCAAATAATAATTTATAAAAACAAGAATACTGACCAAATGTCTATACTGTAATAGTATATTTAACAATAAAAAAATTAAAAGATATATTGCTTGTATATACTAGAGCTTGGAAACATATGAAAAAGATAATAAATAGAACATGCAACACTGTTTTTTTGTATATTTTTATTATTATTAATCTATAGTTATAATTTACATGTTATAATTTGTAATTAGGTGTAAAAAAAAGAAGCTTTACGCTTTATCCCGAATAGCAGGGTAGTCAGAAAGAAATCCACTGACTCATCAATAATCAGGCTCTCAGTTCCGGATGGTAAATATTCAGAAAGGTAATTTTCATTGATACCCTTATTATTTAGACGAGAAAAGAAAGTAAAGTATTTGATGTACTTTTATATAAAATATCCATGCACATAAGTCTCTTCAGTTACTGAATGACTGACAGACAAAGCACAGCCACCGATACTGGCCATAGAAAGCTAAAATTTGACGGTAGGCAGGTGAGCACTAAGAAAGGATTTCTCAAAATTTCTAAGGAAACTAAAATAGGATTTTACGTTATATACTCCACGGCAACGAATTTGCAGACGGCCACTCGTAACATAAAAATTCGTGATAAAATTGAAAGATAGCACTGAATTTTAATTAAAAATTCCGAAATAGTTGGTTCATTACAGTAACCACCAAGACTGAAAGAGTTACTGCTTTTTACATAATTTAATTTTTATTTTAAAAACAAAGTTACAAAGACCTAATAGATACTTTTTTTCGAATGAGTCATTTACGCTCTACACACGACTTGTCTCGTCTGTGATTGATGTTTCTTTATAGTTAGAATTACTGTTTGTTGAATAGATTCTGAGGTATACTCAATTAAATGTAGTAATGTCACAAAGTGTTGTTATAATGGAATGTTATATAAAGGCCAAAACAAAATAAAATATTGTCTTTTATTTTAATCCATTGAGACCATTTCTGGCGCAGTGTGACAGCGTCTGGCTATAACGCGATTGGTTATAGATTCGAATCATTCTCAGAGAATGAATATACTGAAATTATTTTTATTTCTCTGCACTGGTAACACAACGGTCACGTAGTTGAATTCCGTCACTTTAAAACTCGATGTCTCGAATTCGAACGGAAAGAGATAAACAGAGTGTCTTGACTTTCGGTTCTCTCTGACTACCTTGCTATGTAGAATAAATCGTTAAACTTATCATATAAGTAATATATGTATCTAAACAAAGCTACCTGTCCATCACTAGTAGATAAAATAGAAGAATAAACGTACTCCAAAATGCACGTAGTCAATTTTAAAACTGTCCAAAGAAAACCGAATATAAATTCGTATCCAAACAAAGGCTAATATCGTAGGAAAGATACTCAAATCTTTTCTGAACACGCAGTCGCTCGTGTGATTCGTCCCGGCTTTGTGGAGAGTAACTCGGCTGAAAAACCTCCGGATTTCACATTATTTCCCTTTCAGATATTCTTTTGTAATGAATTATTTTGTTGCCATAATTCAGCTAAAATCTTACTTTCTTATGAGGCTATTTTTAATAAGAAAATCTTGTCTGGACAGAATATAAAGAATGTTTTTATTATTAGATACTTATCTTTTCATTATGACCAAATTACTATTTTTTATAAATTACAATTTAAACCTATTATTCTGATGTATAAGATACATTACTTTAAAGTTTTATTTGGATCTGCTTAGTTGTTTTTGCTTGAAAGTATAACAAACTTCCGGATGGAAGTTCCATCCTTGGAAACTTTACATTTATAATAATAGCAAGATGATAAACCATAAATTGAATGTTCCAGAGTCAATGACATCATAAACAATAATTTACACTATTCAAATTCAATTTTATTTTTTATACTACAGCTGAAGTAGGCAAAGATAAATTTTTGACGAAGTGCATCTTGGGTAGCGTAGTTCAATACTGCATTTTATGATTTTCGACGTTTTTAGCTTAGTTTTAGGGTAGGTAGAAGGAACCTAGTGTTAAGACACTCCGTTCTCTTAAAAATTCCCTTTACCATTTTCCACCGAATTAAGGCGTGCGTGCTCTAGGCTCAAAATTTTAAAAAAACTACCTTTGAAGCACTTGTAGAACATACACAAAAGTAATGTTAGGCATCAAGAACATCACACACCTTTAGACAAGACAAGACAAGACAAGAAAATTTTTACTTCTCCGTTTCGCAACTTTTTACCATTAAAATATTGAAATGAATAAAGATTAATATGATACTAAATATACCTATTATATAAAAGCATCATACCTAATAACAAAAAAAACGCACACACTGTCCCATTTCTATATGTATGTTAATTTATAAAACGTAAAAGATATAAATTAATGGTACGTCAAGAAGTACTATTTATTTACGAGGTGAATACACGCCAAGTAACTTGGAACTTGGCCAGGCACATCCAAATCTTTCTGATTAAGCCCCGTACATACAAGCAGTATTTATCAAAAACTGTCCATCTATCTGTATTATGAGTTTCTTTAAGCTATTTATTAATATTTATTTTAATATTATTTTTACCATACATACCTACAAAGCTTCACGCTGTATCCCACATATCGCAGGGTAGGCAGAGGGAACCTAGTGTAAAGACACCCTGTTCCCCACTTTCCACCCAATTGAGGCATTCCCTGCTGAGTGGCGAAACTCAACGTCGCGCTTTGCCTCGTTACCAAACCCAGGAAATGAAAATTCCATTTCCTTGGTTTTTTACCATATTTTTGCAATAGTTAATAGTAATAAATGTCGGCAAGTATTTTATTGATTCTTTTTTATATGATAGCTAGTTTTTGGCGTTGAGTTCCGCCACTCAACACGCAATGCCTTAATCTGGCGGAAAGTGCGGAATGGATTTGTTGAAAGAGAACGGAGTGTCTTAACACTAGGTTCTCAGGTTCCTTCTGCCTACCCTGCCATATGCGGGTTACAGCGTGAAGCTATAAAAAAAAAAAGGTAATATGAATAAGATACGCACTTTTTGTGAAAATACAATCCTTTTATTTATTCATTGCCTAAAACTATGCTTAAGACTCATAGTACTGTCATATTCAAATTTACTCCCTTAGAGACATTTATTACGTTTACATTTATCAATTTTGACTAGTAAGAGAAGTTTGCAATTTCAAACAGTAATAAAAAAAATATTCCAGAACAATCCTCCTATACAGACCAATCCAATAAATATTCAAAATATAACATTGTAACGTGTGAGTAAATAGCCAACGTCATTGACCTAGACGAGAGTTGAATCTGTAATCGAATCCCGACCTCGCCACTGCACGCTATTAGTAGTATGCATATACGTTGATGATTGTGATGTCAGCGTTTATTTTATTATTACGAAAAGTCTCGTGGTTAGAAATGATAATGCTAATTGTTTAATTCGCTTCTTAGACTATAATGTAATAGAAATTATGGAAATTATTAAAGGGTGAAGTTTTAATACTATATGTAAGTATAACAAAATTTAAAAGATAATACCATGATACATACATATGTATGTATGTACATAGCTTCACGCTGTATCCCGCATATAACAGGCTAGGCAGAGGGAACCTAGTGTTAAGACACTCCGTTCCCCACTTTCCGCCGAATTGAGGCATTGCGTGCTGAGTGGCGGAACTCAACGCCGCGATACGATAATACGATGATAAGTAACATATTACAGGTACATACATTACATATAAGTTTATATTTCATTGTGTTTTTTAGTGTTGCCGCATAATATATACTGGGTGAACCAATCTTGATGATTTTTTTTCTATACGATAATTCTAGCCCTATTTAAATTTAATGAAAATCGGATAAGTAGTTTTTGAGTTATTTGTAATAGTTGTAGCATTTTATTTGAAGTCGATATCATTTTTTTTTTATTTTAATTATTTTTCTAAATTACGTATAAAAAAGTGGCATAATTATTATATTTTTTTAACCTGTTCAAAAGTTTACCTTCAAAAGGCTCACTTAACTTTAAATTTTCAAGAGCTTCAATTATTTTTACACAATTAATTAAAACTTTGGTAGGACCGCATCAAGTGCACTCGTTATAATCAAAAAAAATGTTTTAGCAAAAAGGACGGAGAGGAAGTCCCAATTAATTTTATTCTGAAAGTTTTACTTTGCGTTAAGTGAACAAGGTCATCTCCCGGAGGACATTTTCCTCTTTAAAACACTCATGTTCAATTAAAGTACTTGTTTAAAATAGCATATATTTTTTTTAAAGTAAGGGTAATTATTTTTTTTAATTTAATTTGTGATTACATAAAAGCTGAAAAATATACAGCCACTTAAATTAATTATTTTTTGATTTTATTTAATTATTATTACATATTACCTGACCTGGTTAATTTCATAGCATCATATTTTTTTGCTGACAATACAAAAGTTTCAAATTAAACACTTGAATTTTTTTTCATACAAACCATGTCTTGACGAACATCAGACACGTAAAAGAAACATTTATCCAATTTGGTGCAGTTGTTCGAAAACAAATGTTCCACGGAAATGTTAAAAGAGAACGGAGTGTCTTAACACTAGGTTCTCAGGATCCTTCTGCCTACTCTGTTATGTGCAAAACGCAGAGTGAAGCTATATTTATTTACATAGATTCGTGTAAAAATAAACTTGTTAAAATCATCTTAGACGTATATTATGCAGAGATAAACGAATTTCTATCACTAACTACGTATAAGCTAATAAGCTTAACGTAGTTTCCAAAATCCAGATAACTATCGATTTTCTCTTTGCCAAGGAACAGATTAAATATATAAATTTAATTACAATCAAGTTAATACACTTAATTGTTGCCGTACCTTTATAATCTGTTGATTTTGAAAGGAAACTTGGCGATCGCATCCCGAACGCCGGATGAAATTAAGAATTTAAATTTCTAATTTATTCAATTATGGACCTTAATATTTTAGATTAACATGGAGGCTCTTTGATTTCTCCCGTTATTTATCTTTTGTTCTTAAGCAAATCTTAAATTTTGTATTTTAAATTTATTTTGAAGGTAATTGTGACTAGTTGATGCCCGTAATTTCGTTTGCGTGGAATTTATAAATGTTGCCACACTGCTTCCGTTTAACTACCATTTACATGAAACTTATACCTAAAGTTTTCCATCAGGTGGAGATCTAGCCCAAGACCATCGCGTTTACGGTACAGCGCCACTGCGCCACGATGGACCTAATTTCCAATGATTTCAATCTATTATTGGAAAGTACTCACCACCGGATGCTGGACATCTTTGGATAATGGGCCATAAACTTATTTCGCTTAGTTTATCGCTTTCGCTACCAGCGTCACATACATGTGACGACCCGATTTTCTTACCAGAGCCCGGCGTCACAAATATGTGACGGGCGATCATTACTAGTTTATGAAAATAATTGGTCCCAGATCGTACCGTACAGGGTTATGTTATAATACAATAAAATAGATACAGGATGTTAGTGGTCTGGTGATAATTACTTTCACTTAGTTAGAACGTTATAAATAAATCCCACAAAAATTAATGACAATTGATATAATAATAAAATAATAAGACGTCTGGGCTGTGGTGGCGATTTGTCTCCTGAAGCCCTGGTAGCGAAAGGGTTTAATAATCTATTAAGTATGGTGCAGATTTTTCAGACCTTCTATTATGAGGTATAAATCAATGAATAGTGGCCATCACACTAAACGACATTTGCTAAGACGGCATTTCCTTATATGTTATAGATTAACTGGAACTTCATTAGTAGTTCTATGATTTTTTTTTCTGTCAACGGCAATGAATTGAATTGGTGAGTGCAGAAACAACATAAGTCCAGATTTTCAAATTTTTCAGGATGGAGAAAAATGTGTATAACTTGCCTTTCTAAACTAGTTTAAATCGATTACGAATTTTTGCATTTTTTGTGACTCTCACCGATTCAAATGGCCCTCACACTAAATAACTTTTTCTTATGTATCTGCTTAAACAGATTTCTTTAAAGTAGTAACAATCAAAAGCAATATTAGTGTAAATAAATTCGATTATTTCCTTGAACTTTACATGTGATGTGCACAATGACCTTTATGAGTTATGAGTAAATAGGTTTTGATAACCTATAAATCTATTTTATATACAAATATACTTTGAATATCACTAGTAATGTATTCCAATATATTTTTTTTATGGATAACGGATGGCAAACGAGCAGAAGGACCACCTGATGGTAAGTGGTTACCTTCGCTCATAGACATCTACAACACCAGAGGTGTTGTAAATGCGTTGACCTACCTAGACGATACAAATGGATGGATACAAAGGAATTCGTCTTTGACATGACAGTGGTTGCGAGCCAGTTGGAGGACGAACCTACTACTACCAAACTACTGGGACCCCCGCCTCTTACGGGACGCTACCCAACGGCGGAGGGGAACTGCATTCTAACCCCGTCCCCTCACAGGGAAAAATTTAAGTTACCACTGTTTTGATTTCATTATTACTGAAAGGTACTTTAGACTTAAGTCATACATTTTTTTCGTTCAAGCCTTCTTTCTTCTGTTTTTTTTTATTATTTTAATATTTTAATTGTAATTTTTTAATACTCATAGTTGTCAGTTAGTGTTTAATATATATTAAAGCAATGTAAAATGTACTTTTAAATCATACATTCTTTTTTGCCTTTTTGGTTGTTTTTTTTTATGTTATTTTTTTAATAACATATAAAACAACTAAAGCTGTTAATTAGTGTTTAATGTACAATAATAAATCAATGTCAATTAACTTAAAGTAAAAAAAATACAATAACGCCATGACGTAGACTGCCATTTGTTAAATTACTGACACCGACGTAAAACTTGAAAACTCTGGCCATTTTGATTGACAATTGAGTTTTTCCCCAAACACTAAGAACAAAGATAAGAAAAAAGTACAAAGATCGTTTTCATTTTCTTATTCTCAAGTACTACTAGTATTTAATACTCAAGCTTGTTAGCAACGCAAGATTTAGCATTGACGCTTGGTATACGATTACGGATTTATTTTTAAGTAAGATCTGTTTTAATTTATTGTTTATCTTTCAATTAATCGGGATTTCTCTGACACAAAAGTTTTTAAAAACTCGCTCGGGGCGATCCCCGGACGACCTCAAAAATAGGGAAAACAAATCCGGGAAATCTCGGACTGATGACATACCATGATGCAAAGTAACGAAATTATAAACAGAAGGGAAACTTTCCGTTGTTTTAGAACATGTTGTTGAACCTGATAAGATAGTTAAAACACTTTATAAAATATTATGTTTAAAAAATGAGAGCATAAATTTATTTATTTTTTTTATATCAAAAATGCATATATACATTCATAGCTTTACGCTGTATCCCGCATATAGCAGGGTAGGCAAAGGGAACCTAGTGTTAAGACACTCCGTTCCCCACTTTCCACCGAATTGAGGCATTGTGTGCTGAGTGTCGGAACTCAACGCCGGGCTTTGCCTTGTCAGCAAACCCAGGAAATAAAAAAAATCATTTCCTAGAGTGGGAATCGAACCCACAACCTGTCGCATTTACAGTCCCACGCTTGTGCCTCTGCGCCACGACAGACGTCTATCAAAATAGGTGTATATCAAAAATGGGATTACAATTTTTTCTATATTGACTCAGGTAAAGCTAATAAAATAATCGTTTGACAGGAGTGAATAAATTGTAATCACTTAATTAGAAAAAACTTAGTCAACTTTTTTTTAACAAAAATCATGAATTCTTTCGAAATCATCAAGTAGTCATAGCTCACAAGCGTAGTGACATATCACTAATATGACACTCTGTTCTTGTGTCATCTAGTCTCTGTTATACATTTATCAGTACTAGTGTCCCCGTTGATGCTTTAACAACGCGTTGTCTTTAGTCATGTATATTATGTCACTTTGTATAAATATGGATGTCAAACCAAGGTAGTATGTGTAACATTTATTTTATTAATGTAACATACTTTTTGCATTATTTAAAAAAATATAAGCATTCTGCACTCCTTCTCTATATAAATTATAAATGTGCCATGTTTCATGCTCCTCCGTCCGCGTAATTTTCGTAAAAAGCGATCCAAAGTTTTTGCTTCACGTATTTATATATAGATTATTCAGCTTCAAACTTTTTCCCATATAGTACCTAAAGTAGTCAAAGAGAACCTAGTGTCAAGACATGTCATTCTTGACTTTTGGCTTAAGTTCGCGATATTGCATTTTGAGTAGCGGAACTCTACACCGCGCTCTATATCTGATCATTCCCCCGAGTGGAAATCGAACCTACAACCGTTTGTTCACAATCATTCGCTAATCCACTGCGCCGCGATAGTCTAGTATATATAAATAAGGCCTGAAAGTTTCCTAACTGGATTGACAAATACATATTGTTTATTTTTTTCCTATAACTGTATAAATATTATAGATAACGCTTGTTTACGATATACAGTTGAGAGGTTAAGTAAATATGTAATGAAAACAAATTACTTATTAGTTGTATTGAACGTTTCGTGGAAGAAACAACTATTATTTTCGACTTTATTATTTAAAAACAAATTGTGTTGAAGATTTTTGTTATTAGAAATTCAGTTTATGTTATTTATTTTTAATAATTTAAAAGGTGAGACACCTATTTTATGGTTTAAATTTTATTTGAATATGTAGATATCGATACATCTTAAGGTGTTGTGGTGCGTAGTTATTATAGTAATGAGAGATCCAATATAGTCTTTCTTCTTGTGTTCTTTAGCACTTCTTGTTTCTAGTACACATTATACTATAGTACTTTCTCCTTTTTTTTTTGTAGAAAATATAAGTAAGTTTACGAAACACAACAAAATATTACGCAGCAAAAGTTTTTTTATATATTCTACGTGTATAAAATAAAAATATCTGTTTGGGAATGTTATTATTTAAGACATATTTTAGATAAGCATAATGAAAAAATATAATTAAATTTATATAATTTTCTACATATTTAAACTTACAAATGTAACCCACTAAATAAAAATATATAATTAATCGATTTGTTATTTTTTACAGATTGGCTATGAAGATTTTGCTTCTATTAACAACTTTACTAGCTACCTCATATGAAGGAATAGAAGGATATCGTGTCACGCGTGTTTAAACAAAGTGTGTTATATTCGCAATAAAATCCTC
The DNA here is from genome assembly GCA_033558755.1 of Philaethria dido. Lineage (NCBI taxonomy): Eukaryota > Metazoa > Arthropoda > Insecta > Lepidoptera > Nymphalidae > Philaethria > Philaethria dido. The sequence goes on from JAKGSA010000708.1 coordinate 44,570, forward strand.
GATGGCTACAAATTGTCCGGACAGCTAGCCATAGACAGAACTTCCAATGTCCTTTATTTTCATTATCAAAATAAATCAAGAGATTACACCGCGGCTTTCGACATGATTGATGTTAAATTAAGAGTTATACCAAACCTTACCTTCACATTTGGTTATGCTGTGGACCAATCCTCTAGGAATTTGTACGCTTCAGGAGCCCAAGGAGTAAATATATTTAATCCAATAACAACAAATATAACAAAACTTCATGGCTTCGAAACTATAACAATATGGCAAATGCAGTACGACAATAAATTATACTACACAGAATTCAAGAAAAAAGGATTACACACGTTCGAAAATAAAAAATCTAAGAATATTCCAGAATTATCCAAATATCAAATAGACGATTTTATTATAGACAAACGTGGTGATATTTATTTTATGAGCAATTACGCGATATATGTGCTTAGAAATGGCGCCAAAAAAGTGTCATTGTTCGAAGATGAAATATATTTTTTGACAACAGATAACATAAAAAATGCATACTTCATTCAGCCTTACACTAGAGGTGTTTACAAAATTAATTATCAAAATGGGAAATTATCTGAAATTGGCGCATTTGGTAAAGGATCGGCATTCAAATTAGTTTTTGACAGCGACAACCATATAATTTATTATGATACGGATAATATAAAATTGTTTTATTTGTCGCCTACGTCAAATAAATGTAGCGTTACGACGCGAGGTACCGGTAAACATCGTAAAATGTTTGTAGCAAGGTCCCGGAATTACAAAAGCTATAAAACGACCGCGAAATATAACCAAAATATTACAAAAATAAGCTAACATTGGTATTTTTCTTATTTTCTTATGTTTTATGTAACAATAATTTAACTTTATCGATATAATGAATAATATAAAAAATATAACATTAGATATTATATCATGGGTTTTCTATCGAAGTCCTAATTTCATTGTATTGTTGCGAAGCGCCAAGGTCAAAGAGTTTTGAGAAGATTATTAAGTAAGATCATAAAAATTTATTTTAATTGAAAATAATTAAGACAGTAATATTAATTGAAGAAAATTCAGTAAGACAAGTGTGGTTGTTGGAGGATCAAAACTAAATTACCTTGTCTCTCTCTGTGAGATCTTCAGATGGTGATATACCATTAGGAACAGATTGATTAGGAATATAGGCATGGAAGTAAAATGATACTAGCTTCTGCCAGCTCAGTTCATCATGACGCAGTGGAACGACAGCTGACTATAAACCAGAGTGGTTGTGGATTCGATTCTCAATAAGAGGAAATAAATATATTTTGTTTATTTTCATTTCTCTATTCTCATAAAACAAAAATTAGCGTAAAGTTAACCCACTTAACATGCAATGTTTTGAATTCAGGCAGAAAATGGAGAACGACGTGTCGTGACTAGGATCACTCTGACTGAAGTGAAATTGAAAAAAAAAATATTCGGCTTTTTTTTTGCTAAAAAAGTTGCTAAAAAAGTTTATACGTTATTGTTATAACATATGTGAAATAAACTTTAAAATTTAAATATTGTATTATTCTTTATTAAATTATATATATTCAAATAAAACATGGCTATATATAAAATGTATTTTATTAAACATTTAAAAGTAAAATAGCAACAACCATATACATAAACATTTTATAAAATAACTATAATATTCACACATAAGTTCTTGACTTATTGCGTCAGATAATAAAAAAAAAACTTGTTTCTTTTTTAAGCACATAATACAAAAAAAAAAACAAATACAAAAAAACATTATAATTGGAGCAAACAATACTTTTCAATTAATTTAGTATATAATTTTGGAATAATTAATATATAGGGTGTCCCAAAATTAACGCAAGATTTGAATTAAATAGAAAATGCCATTTTAGTCTTTTAATAGCGAATGAATAATGAATATAATAGCAAATGGCGGCAAAGTCAAATCTTGCGTTAATTTTGGGACACCTATATAATATGTTCTCAAGCAACAATGCCTATTATAAAAAGTTTAGGCTTCCAAAGAGTTCATACATTAAAAAAAATTATAACATTGTAATTAAATTAATTTGCTTTCGAATTCAGTCTTAAAATATCTTACAATTCAATACATATAATATCTTTTATTATCTATAACCAATATTTTTTTAGAATGAATAAATGACAGCTTCTGCTAGAATACGATTTAAAAAAAAAGTAACTTGCTAATGTGTGACATATATTCTTTATCTTTATAATATTTTAACATCAATTTTACGTATTTTTTTTTATTTATTATATATAAAAAATATTTATTCTTTTAACAACAAGAATTAACTATAAAAATACCTTAAACTAGATATAAAAAACCACCACATAATGACACTTAATTTTATTATCTTCACGCTGTATCCCATATAGCAGGGTAGACAGAGAGAACCTAGTGTTAAGACACTCTGTCCTCTTTCCACCCGGATTCCAGACAGTGTTGAGTGGCGGAACTAAACGCCAAACTTCAATATTTCAAAAGTAAACTATAAACAAATTTTATAGACACAAACAAACATACAAATATTATTTAATATATAAAAAGAGTAAATAAGGAAGATTTTATAGCGTCAATTCCTTTTAAACTAATATATTGTTGAAATATGATATAAACTACTAACTACACCTTGCTTTGCTTACATCGCCTCTCTACCCATAGTTTATGTATAGGGGTGAGAGAGCTTTGTCTCAAACTTTCTTTCCACGGCTTAAGACGCTGGCTCTGTCTGAAAATTTCAAAATATTTATATCTATATTAAATATATCTACATCATACCATTTGCACGTGCCTTTAGATATGGTATTCTCAACTTTATACCACGGACCACTGCAACCATCTTAACATGGTTGCCACCTTTAATATGTGGAATACTGATATATAAAGGTACAGAAGAAAACCATCAACGAAGATTACATAAAAATCCACTTGATTATATTAATGACGTATGTAATATATTTTCGTAATAAAATGTCAATTCAATCGTAGGTTAGATCATTTTAATTATAGTAAAATATTCAAAAACCAATTAATATTTTGTGATTTACCTTCACTAATTACAATATTTGTCGATTGTCAATTATTAAAATAATTTAAATTTTTACAATTTTTTTTTAAATAATACATACATTACATAATGCACAAAAAAAATATTCAAAAAGAAAGGGAAATAGAGACTAACCCCACACAGTGGGACAACATCTGACTGAAAATGGGATTGGTTTTGGATTCGATTCCCACTTGGAGAAATTATCAACTTAAATTATTTTCATTTTCGGTCTAGTAAGACAAAGTACGGTGTTGAGTTCCACCACTAAGCACGCAATGCCACGAATTATTTTAAAAAAAAACCCAATAAAAAAGATAGAAAAAGTCACATACATTACACTCCATATCGTCGCGTTTCTTGTTCGCCATTGTCTCAGCATTGTATTCATTCTCCAAATCGAATAACTGAAAAATATAAAATTATATATTAAATTAAGAAGATAATTTTAAATAAAACCTTAAACCATAATAGCGCAGTGGGACTGCGTTTAACTCTAAACGTGGGTTCAAACTCCCTCGTAGAAATGATTATACCTACCTACCTAACTTCACGTTTTATCCCTAGCGGGGTAGTCAAAGAGAACGAAGCGCCAAACGCTACAGTCCCTGCGTACCTCTTTCGCCTCGTCCACAGTCATAGCCTCTTCATGCATGTCCTCCGGGGGGTCCTCATGCTTTTTGCGTGACCTTCCTCCAATAATTATATTTATATTATTTTCATTTCCCCAAAATGATAAGGCAAAAGGCGACGTTAAGTACCGCCACTTAGCACGCAATGTCTCAATTTGGCGGAAAATGGGGAACGGAGTGTCACGACAAGAGGATCTCTCTGACTACCCTACTACGGGGCAACAGCAGCAACAGCAGAAAAAATGTGTATACTCCCAAAATAGTGATAAGACACTTCGTTCTCCGCTTTAACGGTGCTCAAAACTGCGCTTTGTTTTCCAAGAAGAGAAACCACCACCATCCTGTTTACAAACCCACTCCGCTACAATAGCTTTCAATTATAGTTATTAAAATAAAATAAAACGTCTGTCGTAACACAGAGGCATAAGAGTGCGACTGTAAAAACGACAGGTTGTGGGTTCGATTCTCATTCCAAGAAATGTAAAAGTTTACTATTTTCATTTCCTGGGTTTGGTAACAAGACAAAGCGTGGCGTTGATGTCCGCCACGCAATACCTCGATTCGGTGGAAAGTGGGGTACGGAGTGTCGTAACACAAGGTTCTCAGATTCCCTCTGCCTACCTTGCTAAATGCGGAATACAGCGTGAAGCTAAAAAAACTACAACTACTAACTAAAACTCAAAAAACTCAAAACATCAAACATATTAACTAAACAAAATTACATTTCTAGACTAACCTTCAAAATATCTTTATTAGACAAATGGTCACTCGGTCCCGTTTGGGTAAAATGGCGCAGAACCTTTCCGCCCTTTTCAACCAGTAGCAAGCCACCGGTTTGAACCCAGTCCCCTTTCAGATCACCACCTAGGCCTATATAAGAAATACTAGCTAATTAGCTACATACATACTATTACAAATATATGAATATAAATAAATATTACTTATCTATAATATAAAATTTAATCAAATCAAATTTTATTTTACAATACTAATCACTAAAAATATATATTTGATGAAAATGCGTTTTACAAGTAATATTGCTGTCAAAATTTTCAAATGACAATGGACTTGACACTGTTAAATAATGTTATAGGAGAAAAATAAAAAATAAAAAATTCTTAATAAAAAACCATAAAAATGGGTTTTAAGGTTATTAATTGTTTATACTCGTATGCATTTAAGAACTGAATTATATTTTCAAATGAATAATGCGACATATATTCAAGTCACTATTAAATAAATATTACTTTACAAAACAAACAGTCATGCTTGATATATTTATTAGACAAATATGTGTTTGTTTATACATTGAGTTTTTGACGCATTTCCTTCCTTCAAGAATGAGTCACACCAACACATCTAAATCTTATTAAAAAAGTGAATGCATTAAATGCACCTGTTCTTGCAAATAACATAGTTTTTGTTTCTTCAAAATCGGGCTAGGATTTCACTAATTACAGTGTCTTAAAGTTTGAACATTTTTAAAATTTGCGTTCCGTCGATATCGCCTGGTGACGTCAAGTGGCGATAGGTATGTGTGCGTGTTGTTACAACGTACATGTATGTAAGTGTGCAAGTGACGTCACACACTGCTACTAGCGCGAGCGAGGCTGCACTTTAACGCTTAATATCTCAGTTATTTTTGAAGATGGAAAAAAAATAAAAACAGATTCTATTTTAGATATGCTGTTAGCTAAAAACGTTAGTGTGACTCATTGGTAGTCATGAATTATATTTATATCTAGTTATGTACTAGATATAAATATTATAATAATTAAAGAAAATATATTATACGACAAGTATCGATTGCATTTTGTTAATATAATTTAGGCATTCTTTCAGTGATCTTTCACTCAATCTTCCTCTCTTTCCAACACATTTATTTAAACTATTATATTATTATTACTTTATTGCAATTCAACTCAACACAAAGACACTAAGTTACTTTTTAATTGAAGAAACGAGTATAATCACAGAAAATAACGAATTTATTTATTATCTGCATATAGCTATAGCTTAAAGCATCGACACTACATTAAGTTTACTCTAAATAATTTAAAAAAAAGAAGAAAAAATATACTGATCATAAATACATTTTTATAATATATCTAATATATAAATAAAAAAAAATTTTAAAAATAATATAAAACCTTAGCAATGTGTAAATTGTGTAATCGCTCTGTAGGCGCTAACTGCACGTAATGTCGCAACAGCTTCCCGCCAATTTTCAAAATTAGAGCGCCGCCATTTTGTAACCCGTCACCAATTATGTCACTATTTAAGCCTACGCAGTGTAATTTATGCAAATACTATTCCGTTTCAACAAATAGATCTTTTCGCATTTTTAGAAAATGTATATGTGTATTTAGAGATGTGGAGAAGAGATGAGAAGAGAGAAGAGAGGATCTCTTATATGAAAAACATATTTAGAAAACGTATAAAAAATTTGAACGCAGCGCGCCTCTTGGAAACCGTGAAGCGCGTGGCCACTAGCCATGTGTTCTATATCCGTTGTTTCGTTTCCTAAGTGTATGATTAACACTTTAAAACTTCTGAAATATTTAATAAATAGCATTCTCTCTTGCCAAATGATTGTTATTTAAAATAATCTTTGGGTAGAAGAAATTTGTAAAAATCTCTCTACAGAGATAGTAACAACAAAAATAAGTTGCAACAAGCGTATAAGAACTTTGACGCAGTCTGATATAGAACGCATGGCCGTCCAAGCGCTAGTGGTCAGAGCGCTTGGACGGTTTCCAAGAGGCGCGGGTTCGAGTCCCGCTGCGTTCAAATTTTTATACATTTTCTAAATATGTTTTTCGTTTCCTAAGTGTGTAATTAACACTTTAAAATTTCAAAAAATATCTCTTATATGTTTTGTGGTACACCTACTTTCATAGGAACACGTTTTATTATGTCAAAAGTGTCAAAAATGTTGGGCCACATGAATGAGGTGAAGAATGAAATCTCGAAGAATTCCCTTACCCATGCTTCGTCCTTTGGAAATAGCTTCTCTCGACTGTTTCCAGAACAGCGACGTTATGATGGAAACCACATTAAATCGTTTAAAGCCAAGTGCTTGGTATGTAGATCTATCTTCCACGTAATACAGATCTGAAAGTAAAAAATTTAAATGAGTTTTTTTAAATAATTACGATATAAAAACAAATAAAATGAACTTAAAAGTAATATTATCACGAATAAAAAACTCCTCGTCAGACGTCAACATTCCAAGTATCTAGTTATCATACAAAAATAGAATCATCAAAATTGGTTCACCCAGTAAAAAGTTTAGCGGTAACATACAAAAAAATGGTCGAATTGAGAACCTCCTCTTTTTTAAAATCGGTCAAAACAGAAGAGGTCACTTAAAAAAAGATTAGTTTTTTTTCAGCTTCTCGTTTTTGCCTATATTAAACTAGTCTTCCGTGCTTTTTTATTCCTTTATTAATATTTTATTATTTTGTCTCTTTTTTGTTATTTTTCGAGTAGAAAGAACCAAGTGTCAAGACTCTCCATCCTCCTCTTTCCGCACAACAATTCATTATTTTAATAACTTTGGTTGGCTTGATAAATTTGTAAACGGTGCAACAAATTTTAATAAACCTTACATTTAAATAAGATTTTTAGAACATATTTTATGTGTCATAATATAATCAAAATAATGATATTCCATACCATAATTACATGCAATTAAATACAATATTACATAATATTTCTTATTTAATAAACTTGAAAGGTTTGTGTTTATACCAACAAAAACAAGAATAACGCAAGAATAGCCGATGTCCTCGTTTAAAACCCGTAGTATTGCATTTACTATAGTAAATATTTATAAGCCTTAAAAAACAATTAATGTAACCTATCGTATATTGCAAATGGTATAGCTAACGTGTATAACTTTATATTTGTATGTTACTAAGGCCATCGTTGCATAGTGGATGGTTGTTGGTTCGATTCCTACTCATAGAAATTATTATATTTAATTTATTTCCTCGCTCTGGTATGATAAAGCGCCGGTAAGTTCCGCAACTCGACAATGTTTCAGGCGGAAAGAGGAATACGGAATTTTGAGACGGAGTTCTCTTTAACTAAATCGTTACGGGCGATAAGTGATAACCTGCTGTATATTTATGTTTACTTATTCTTTTTTTAGCTTCACGCTGTAATCCCGCACGTAGCAGGCTAGGCAGAGGGAACCAGAGAATCTAGTGTTAAGACACTCCGTTCTCTTATAACGTTTCCATTCCCCACTTTCCACCGAATTGAGGCATTACATGCTAAGTGGCGGAACTCAACACCGCGCTTTGCCTTGTTACCAGAGCGAGGAAATGAAAATTCTAAATATTATTAAATATTTTCATTTTCTGGAATGGGAATCGAGCTTATAATTTGTCGCTTCTTTATATTTATATTATAAAAATATTTCTACTTAACATGAAACATACTTAAAATTAACGGAATATAAATAGAATCGAGCGAAATGATTCATTACTAGGTAGGTATGTATTATTTAACCTGCAAAATGATGTGAATATGTATATATGAAAAAGAAACAATAACTTTGAAATATGTTATTTAACTTCCAAGGTTCATTGTATTGATGACTAAGATGATCTTTTTTTATAGCTTCACGCTGTATCCCGCACATAGCAGAAAATACAAGAGTACATAGTGTTAAGACACTCCGTTCCCTTTTAACAAATACGTTCCACACTGAATTGAGGGATTAGAAAATACTAAATATTATTTAATATTTTCATTACCTGGAGTGGGAATCGAACTCACAACCTGTCGCGTTAACAGTCGCAAGCCGGTGCCTCTGCGCCACGACAGGCCTCTGTTTTTGTTTTTTATTTTAAATTTACAATCATAATTCAATTGAAACTTGTTTTACTTATGTATTCTAAAATACATTTTTAATAATTCAACCATTTTGAAAAATTAAAAAGTTTGATGTTTCAAACATTTTTCAATAGGCTGTCTGGTTCTACCCGTTGCCACGTAAAGATTACTATAAAAGTAGTCTACTTGTGACCACAGAATACAATGAAGTGTTCCAAAAATCACGATAACCAAACACAATTTTATACAACATATAATTTATTGAAATTGACGCATGTCGTGGCGCGGAGGCACAAGCGTGCGACTGTAAACGCGACAGGTTGTGGGTTCGATTCCCACTCCAGGAAATGTAAAATTTAGTATTTTCATTTCTTGGGTTTGGTAACAAGGCAAAGCGCGGCGTTGCGTTCCGCCACTCAACACGCAAAGCCTCAATTCGGCGGAAAGTGGGGATCGGAATTGTTAAAAGAGAATGGAGTCTCTTAACACTAGGTTCTGTGGTTCCCCCTGTCTACCCTGCGGGGTACATATGCGGGTTACAGTGTGAAGTTAAAAAAAAAGAAAAAAAATATATATTAAAAATGCAGCCTAGAATTTTTTATAAAAATCACTCTAATTGAAACCTTATAAAGAATATATGTCTACATTTTTTATAAAAAAGATTAATTATCTTTTAATACCTATATTGATATATTTTTCTCAAGCAAGAAACACAAAACCGGATTTAGGTACAAACAGACATTTACTACTATTGAGTTTTTTTAATAAGGCGAAAACAATTACATATTTATAACTTTTTTTGTATCTACGCTACTACGTTGTATTTCAAAATAAAACCGCACCCAGAAATGGTAATTAGACTTTAAATATCATTAAATATTAACGCTAATTTTAAAAAATATTAATTTGTATGTATTATTGCAATTTTGAAGTTAACCCTATCAATCTTTATAGCTACACTGGAAGAGTAAGGGAAGAGAGTACTCAGTCATTGCAAAAATGCAAACACCATGTGGCATCTGAACGTGTGGAAGATAAGTATGAAAAAAGTAGCTTCATGCTTTATCCCGCATAGCAGGGTAGTCAAAGAGAACATAGTGCCTAATGTCAAGACACTCCATTCGCCGGAATTCGAGACATTTACTAGAGCAAGGAAATGATTTCTTTTTTAACTTTACGCTGTAACCTGCATATAGCAGGGTAATCAGAGGGAACCAGAGAACCTAGTGATAAGACACTCCATTCTCTTTCAACAATTCCGTTCCCCACTTTCCGGCGAATTGAGGCATTGCGTGTTGAGTGGCGGAACTCAACGCCGCGCTTTGCCTTGTTACCAAACCCAAGAAATGAAAATACTAAATTTTACATTACCTGGAGTGGAAATCGAACCCACACCCTGTCGCGTTTACAGTCGCACGCTTGTGCCTCTGCGCCACGACAGGCTAAATATTATTTAATGTTTTCATTTCCTGGAGAGGGAATCGAACCTACAACCTGTCGCATCTACAGTCTACTTGTGCTTCTACGCCACGACAGGCCTCTTCAAATTTATAAGCAAGTATGCCTTTGCCTGAGCTAGTATGACTAAGTCATAACTATTAAGAAAGTAAATAAATTTATCATTTTACATACAAGTCATAACATGTTAATGAATGGCAAGCACTGTGAGTAATACAATACATTATAAGACCTTATTATGTAATTTTGTTATAGATAGACGTCGAGCTCGTCATAAGATGAACATTGTTATTGTTCTCGTTAAATATGTAAAGAAAAAAATATTACCTACGTTTTTCTAACTGATTACTCATTACATTCAATTTTCTTAACCTATATAGCTAACTGGGTTTTACTATAAGCGCGTTGGTTGTAGATTCGATCACCACCAAAGACTAATTGAGCCGTTGAGTTTGAAAGTGAGACAACTCTATTTTGTAAAAAAAATAATTAAAGCTGAAACATAATTAACATAATTTTATGTTTTTAATCAATAAAAAGCAATAACATAAAATGGAGTTATCTCACTTTCAAAATCAACGGCTCAACTATATTTAGACTATAATCATTTTCCCTCTCAAAGCCAAGTCCCGGCGCTGAGTTCCGCCACTATATGTGCAATGTCGGGTAGCAAAGTGAAGAACAATGACACTATATTCTAAATTTTATATTTGTTGGAATTTCAATTGAATTTTTAGTTGGTCAACGGACTTGTTAATAATCTACTTATTTATAGATTGTCAATTGGTTATTATACAAAAACTAATCTTTTATAATTGTGTTTTTTTTTAATGGATAACGGATGGCACACGAGCAGAAAGACCATCTGATGGTAAGTGGTTACTTTAACCCTATCTGATGAAGGGGAGGACAATGTAATAGTCCGCTATCGGAACCACCACATTTTGGGGAAAGGATGGGTGGGAAAGAGGAAAGCCTGGCTTACATGCCATCGAACCGGAACACATCATAAGATATTTGGCGATTCGTCTTTGACATGACATTGGTCGCGAGCCAGACGAAGGACGAACCTCCTACCACCAAACAAAATGTCTTTAACTTTTTTGTGTTATTTAAGTGTAAGAACTTTGAATCGATAAGCAGTCACTTCGAGTACTCTTTCTTTTCGGTGAAATATAATAAATTTATAAAACAAAATGACCGTTTTATTTACCTTAACCTTCTACAATATTTCCTAATTATAGCAATATCGCTACAAACAAATGTTTAATCTAAGAATAACACATTTTAAGACTTTTCTAAATATAGGTATAATAAGCTTCATTGTATGAAAAACTGTATATGTGTGCAATTATTCGAGCAAATGGGAAGTCTAAAAGTGGGTCAAAAAAATCTTCCAAGATTTTCATACATAAATTGATTTGAAGAAAATGTCCGAAAAGTTAATCATGAATGTATATATATGTAAATATAATAAAAATTTCATAATACTAATTAAATTCAAACAAAACAAATCGAAAATTACCTCTAATTCAAAATTTTCACTACTTATAGTCTTGATATCTTAATATCACACACTGTAATCGAACCCGTTATAACCGACCCAATAAATCAATATCTACATTAAACATTGCGCCACAAAGCTTGTCTATTTCTAACTTGTTTCATAATAAACTCGGTCTATTAGTCATAGAAGGAAAAATGTTTTTCCACTCGTTAGAATATTAAATCAATAATCATACTATTTCTGCATGAAATATATACATATGTATGTATATATCTTTCTATTTCTATTATCGTGTGGGTAAATTACTTTTAAATCTGATTTCAAAAAGAAGAGGTTCTTTTATTCGACTGTTACGGAGTAACTTGTGACTAGGGTGAGCCAATTTTAATGATTTTTTTTATATGACAGTTAGTGCTTCTAAATGGGGACAATTCATTTTTAAATTTTGTTAAGCATCTCAATGAATACGAAAGTAGCAAGTTTTTGAGTTATACGAGTTTTTGAGTTATTCGTAATAATGTTATTTTCTTATGATCCAAAGCACTTTATTATTTATGCTTAGGTTAAAATCTTAATTATATATTATATACCTAAATACGTTTTATGTGGAAAGTGTTAGATTTACTTTTTTGATTTTCTTAAATTTTATAATTAGACAATAGCCGTTTATGTAACCTAATAATTAGTAACAAGTGGAGTTGGTATATATATATATTTTGGACAATAGCTTTATGTAACCCAATAATTAGTAACAAGTTTATTATATATATATATATATATATATATTATTTAGTGCCTTAAATGGCAATTAAGAAGGCAAAAGCGCGGCGCGAATTCCGCAACCTCGCCAACTTCTACGAAACTTCTTAGATATACTTTTCTATTGTATATAACACCTTTCGCAGCTGCGTGCTGAGTGACTTTTGTGGCTATCTGAGCCAGCTCCGCGAGCGGCGATAAACAATTATTAAAAGAATCACACGTTAAATGGGATATTTTAATTTTATTTCTCGTCGGATCACTCTAGTATTATATTTTTCCTGCTAATAGGTTTTAATTTGTTTTTTTCACATACAAACCTTCTCCTGACGTGATATCGAACACATAAGAGACACATTTATCAAATTTGGTAACAAAAAAAAAAGTTATGCGCTGTTTTTCATTTTTTGGATTATTCATTTTTATTTATATAGATTTAAACGGTTAAATTATATTTTCCCCTTATTTTTTTTTTTTTATTGGTAAAGGATGGCAAACGAGCAGAAGGGATCACTGATGGTAAGTTGTCCTTCGCCCAGCGGACATTTACAACACCAAAGCGACTTTCAATGCGTTGCCGGACCCATCGTTCGTAGATGGGAGTGGGGAGTGAAATAATGTAGTGGTTCGCGGCAGTTCGGCATCGAATAGGTCTCGAATCGGTAATAATAGAGAAAACCTGGCTTACATGCCATCGGAACCGAACATACGTCCCGATATTTGGCGATCGCCTCTCTCTCTTTGACATGATAGTGGTCACGACCTCAGACGGAGTGACGTTCCTCCTACCACCAAACAAACTCTAAATCTTAATTGTAGTTTAAGTGTAGCAGTACAAGAATAAGAAGCATGTATCCATCCTCACAAACTTTCTCTAGTCTACTGCCTACTTAGATATAACGTGTAATTAGGTCGACTATTAATCTCACAACTAACTTTACTTAGGTATTAAATTATATTAAAAATGATTAATTCGCACTTTCGCATATACTCGTAGGCACATTAATCAATCAACATTTATAAATGTTTTTAATAAAGACCGGGTTCAAATTCTGGTGTAATTACTTATTCATATAGATTTTCAGAAATATTTAAATTTAAATATGGACCATCATAGTTGAATATATTGAAGCCATTATAGCGCCGTCAGCATCCGATTGTAAACATGATTGTGAGTTCGATTTCCACTCAGAAAAATGATTATACTTTAATTATTTTCAATTTCCCACTCTTGTTCGGCAAAAGGCGGCGTTGAGTTCCGCTACTCAACACGCAATACCGAGTACCGAGTACCGAGTGTCTTAACACTGGTTCTCTTTGACTAACCTGGAATGTGGTATAAAGCGTGAAGCTTTTAAAAAAAAGTATAAATATATATTTTAAAATTTATAAGTATAAATATTTTTGCCTCTTACCGCCATCAAAGAATTTCCCATCAACAAAATCTTTAGAGCCAACCTCTTCAACACCAACGCCCACGAGCCTTATGTTATTTTTCTTAAGAACTGGAGCAATTTCACCTAACTGAAATGAAAAATTGGTCACTATAATTTTTATTAGCGACGGATAGAATTGTGATAATTATTATCTTTTTCTTTGTTATTGTAGACAAAAACTTATACAAAGTATTTCTTTTAGCTTCACGCTGTATCCCGCATATAGCAGGGTAGGCAGAGTGAACCTGAGAACCTAGTGTTAAGACACTCCATTCCCCACTCTCCGCCGAATTGATTCATTGTGTGCTGAGTGGCGGAACTCAACGCTGCGCTTTACCTTGTTACCAAACCCAGGATCAAAATACTAAGCTTTTACATTTCCCAGAGAGACAATTAAACCCACAACCTGTAGGGTTTACAGTCGCATGCTTGTGCCTCTGCGCCACGGCACATATAAAGTTATTTTTGATTTAATAATTTTCATGTTTTTTAACGGAATAACGAATACTCTAATGACATATGACACGTAATCCGTGACTTTTATTAAGTTTCTCCGAATTATTGTGCACTACAAGGCATACATATAAAAAAATAATTATATAAAAATATGTAATTCATAAGAAAATCCAAAATATTTTAATTGCCTCCTTCTATCTCTAATATTTATGTACACGGCAACGTTAATATTTTGAAGGAAATAAAGTGTTTAAGATGAGGAATGCAAATAAGTTCAAAGTTCAGTTTCAATTTTCAATGTAATCAGGAGGTTGTCAGAATATGCCTACGCAATTAGTATTCAGTCATATAGTAATAGTTACGTCAGTCAGAGAATATTGATTCGTTATATTATATTCTAACAATTTGTCCCTCCGACAAAATATGGCGTTGAGTTCCATGCCATACAACACGTACAGTCTTTAAAGTAGATGTAAAACACTGAGAGAATCTAGAATTCATTTCAACTTACCTCCTTTGCCCACAATCTACAAAACATGCATCCCCAACGGCGAAAGAATATAATCGCCACATTCTGTTCTTGCCAGAAACTCTTTAGCTCCACGGACTGCAAGCAAAGACAAGAATGTTACTGGTTTATCGGTGTTAGTGCTATAAGGTATATAGCAAAAAGCAGAAAATACTACACTTGGTTTTGGAAGACATATGGAAAACGAAATAATAATAATTCGTAAGTTGATAATTTTTAATTTTTAAGAAGGATCCTTTTGTCATTATATACGCTCTTTAAAGGAGCAAGATACCTAAGGAAAAAGGGAAAGAGCACAATTGTTGTTTTCTGTATTAAGATTTTTGTAACAATAAAAGACAAAAAAAAATTACATAATCATGACACAATGACTGTACTAATTAACAGAACCTGGCGCACGCAATGTTTATGGCTTTATGTTATATAATAATAAAGGAATAAGTAATTGTATGATGCTACCATACACTACCATACCATATGCAAAGGACAGCATCCAACTTGTGACCACAAATCGATCCCTAATCTTGGGAATTCATTATATTTAAATAGTTCTAATTTAATCATTTCCAGGACTGAGTTGGAGAAAACGTGGTGTAATTTCCGCAATTCAACATGCCAATTGATGCAGAATAAGGAGGGTGGAGTACCTGGACATTACATTTTCTCTACTTATACTGCTAAGCGGCAAAAGTAGAGAGAATCTTCTAAGTAAATATATTGGACAACACCATATAACCAAAATAAATTTATTTTGATGAAATAATTAAGAACATAAAAATTATAATTTAAAGGAAATACAAATGAGGAAACTGATTTAAAATAAGAAAGACCAGTAATAAAATGATTCATTTTTATATTACTCACCATTTTTTAACATTAATTGGTTATTATAGAATGAATTCCAACATTCCAAGATTATTATTTACCATAAAAAAGTATATTATTTCACAAGAAATGTATTCTTTTACTTTTTTTAACTTAAGGAATAATGATCAAATAAGTCTTAAGATATTTTATACATATATATACAGAGATAAGAAAATGATAAAATAGCTGTATACTGCAATTTCCCTGTGCATCTGAAACCTAAAAACCCACATTTTCAAAAAAAAAAGCCATGTTTTTTCACCTATTCAGAGAAATTTCAAAGTATCCTCTCATAGTTTCCCAATGCACTGTTACAAGCGAAATTTTAGCTCACTATTGCCAGTTTTGTCTGTACATTGCCTAATAGCCACTCAGTAAGGCAAATGATTTATATATAAAGATTTATTATATTACATATTATTGTGAAAATGACTAGAAATATAACATAAAAAAAATAGAACTCTATCAGATTACAACAAGTTAATTTTCACAAATGCATCTAGAAGTTTCTCAAACAAATTTTGTTCATCTATTATGAAAATTCAAATACACATGATATGATAAAGAATTATCAGTATCTGATATGACCTAATATTACATTAGGATGATATATTATTGTCAAATAAGAAATATTTTCAATTACCTAACTGATTACATGTTTAATTAAAATTAGAATTGTTGTAAGAGAACGGAGTGTCTTAACACTAGGTTCGTAAGTCCACTTGCAAATACAGTTTTTTAAATAATAGCCATTAAGATTGTTTTATTTACAGGGTGAATAAATAATTAATAAAAAAGAATCAAGAAATTCAAACAGTATACAATTTAAAAATAATAATAATTTAAAAATAGATTTTACAGATGAAACTTAGCTTAAATATGCTTGCCCTTAAAATGTGTATTTTCGATTTATCAACTAATTCACGCCTAGTATGAATATTATGCAGATAAAAACACAAGAATAAGTAATGAAGCAGTATTGCAATCTATAGTTAGTACATTGAACTATGTTACAATTACTTCTCGATTATTTAAACTTCAAGCTTCATAGGTTTATAGGTCATCGTATAGATGTTATTTTGCAATAAAATAGCACTTACATTCTTAATGCAATTACTTTTTAATAGTTCTATATTTATTTATTTCATTATTTACGTGAAATATATACTGTTAGTTTAAATAATACAATTTAAGTAAATGTATTCTTTAATGTATATTTACCTCGCCGCTAGGAATGCTTTTCACTTTGTGTGAACCAAGTGCAGATAAATCCAGCGTCATTGTATTTATTTGAGCTGCCTTACTTTTATACTAACTAACAATTTATAATTAAAATAATATTTATCAAGCAATAACGTCTTGCAACGCGCACCGTTCCAGATACAATAATTTCACTTATTTACGTATAACTGTCACAAACTACAATGAAAACCGGTTGCGGAAAAAGCAAAACAAACTTTTTGACAACAACATTTATGATTTTGACGTTTGTTTGTTCTTCGAAAAAAATTAAAGGTTTGTTTCATTTAATATTTTCTGGTTCTTAAATTTCCTATTCATATATATTATTACATAATTTTGTACATGTTTATATTAATGAATGTGCCATAGTTAATTTGCAAAACTAATAATTATAGGTGGCAGCACAATAACAGACTATTATATTTCAATTTTCATCCATTGCGTTCCATCACAAATGTATAAATAATAAAATATAATTTTATTAACATTAAAATATCATTTTTCCTATATAATTTTTAAGATTATATGATACTTTCTTATTAAAAAAAAAACAATCGTTATAAACTGTTTTCATTTTTCGTTGATTAAAAGAAAGCTCCTTTCAATACTACAATGTATATGTAGTTAATTTATGAATTATTTTTACTACTCATCCATCATATTTACGCTTACAAAATTAAATTTATTGGAAACTAATAGCCATAGATATTTTCAGTCTTTACATTATATCTATATAAGTTCATAGATAATTCTTTTTTTTCTGCGGTAAGCCAAGGTTTTTCTAGCGTTTTGCTTTCAGTGGCTTCTGTCAAGTACCGCGTGCCGTGCCGGTTTCTAGAGCTTTACCTTGTAATTCAACTCAGGTGAGTACATTTACATAGCATAAAATTAATTCTAAACTTCAACAATTGCATAACAAATTGAAAAGTTCACTTAAAATACTGTATTTTATTCATTCATTCTTGTGGTTGACCTTGTCGCTTCGGTCTTGGAAATTACATCGATTTTTTGTTAACATCCTTTTTCAATGACGCTTTAATACTTTATTGCGTCGTTTATTTTGATTCAAGTGCTATGAAGAAAATACTATAATTCAAAAGATTAATAATAAGAACTTATTTTAGATTCTAACTTCAAATCAAAATTCATATAAATAATGGAGTTTTGTTTTCTTATAGTATACTAGTTAGTAGGTATGTTTAGTTTTAGCATGACTCATTGACATTTATAGTTAACGACAAAAAGTATGAGGTAATTGCCAAAGTGCTCTTATTTCTTAATAGATTCAAATTGCCTTGCTTATGTATTCTTGAAAAATAAATTCTAACTTGATTTATAAACAAAATTACAATTTAATTTTCTAATAGGATTGGTGTTGTTTTTTTTTTTGATTTAACTTTTCAATTCAGTTCTTTAATTATGGCAGTTTGTATGACCAGTTAAGCATAAATCACTTTGCCAATATTAAATAGTACCTAACATACTGTAATAATTTATTTCTTTTTTATTTTTATCAAATGATTTATCATGTGATTTGATTAATTTTTAACATTGATTTATGGTAAAAAATATATGACTGAAAAACTGTATAAAAAAGGAAAGCTAATAATTAAATATTTTATGTTATTTTAATATAAGTAGCCCTCATAAATATGTAATTAAAAAAGTATTCATTACTTTTGATAACAATCAAGAATGTAGAAATAAATTCAAATTTTTTATGGATATTAGGTTTTCAAAAAAATAATTATTATATCATTTGTTTATGGAATTCATAACTATCTTATAAGTAACAGAAAACAGGTTCTTTATATTTCGAAATTTCAATTGTATTCTATTAAGAAATAATTTGAATATATTACATTTTTTTTTATTGTGGCATTGATTTGTATATTATATTACTACCAATTTAAGCTTAAAGCTTTAAAAAAAAGTAACTTTTATTAATTTATTCTGTACTAAATAATTGTGTTATGGCTGTATTACACAAAATCTAGTTTCTTATTTTTTAAACAGTAACCAAAGTTTTTAGCCAATTTGAAAGCTATATTACTATAAAGTTACATTTAGATCCATTCAGTAATATTTGTGTGAAGTACTAGCAAACATCCATCCTTTCTCACAAAATTTCACATTTTGAATCAGTGTATAGTAGCAATAAGTCGAAGCCAATAATTTATACAAAAAAAATTGTAGTCATTTTAAAATTAGGTTTAGATACTAAAAAACAAACAATTTCACTGTATATATACAATATCAATTAATTTCTCTAAGTGCAGTAGATGTTAATCTATTAACCTATTTTACAAACTATAGGTAAAATACTGAGTGAATGCAGTCAATTAATGAGCCCTACACGCAAAGTAATTGAAATCATTCTGTGACACAGAAAATATAAATAGCTTATTGATGTATGGAATGTTTGAATTTTTAATGCTTATGTACTAAGAAACCATTGTAATGTAGTGGGAAGGTGTTTGATTGTTAATATAGTTAGTTGTAAGTTCGATTCCCACTTTGGGTTAGTGATTATTTTTATTTCTCTGTTCTGGAATTAACCGCGGCGTTGAGTTCCGTAATGAATTCAATGCCAAATTCGCACCGAATGAGGATAATGAAGTGAAAATTGTATAGGTTGTTTCTGACTATGCAACTTTTTAGAGAAAATTGTGAAAATGCCAAAATAAATTATATATTTGCTTTTACTTTTAATAATCAATTTCTCGCATGGCTGTACGTAATAAAAACTGTGTCTTTTGATATCTTACATAAACAAACACAGATTTTTACTAATCTCTGTAAATGTCTGTCTGTGGTTTTGTATTAAAATAACAAAAAGTGTCCAAATTTTAGTACGTTTTTATCAATTTACATTACACTCATTCAAACTAATTATTCTATATATAGATAGAGATAATTGTAACTTATAAAATTATCGGTATACACCACAATATATAAATGTTGGGTTTTTATTATGTACAGTACTGATAACATTGAACAAAATAAAAAAAACAGTATAATAATAAATCTAATTAATTATAGCAAGTTCAATTCTGTTTTATTTTATATATATGGGCATTTTCTTTTGCCATCTCCCACATAGCTTCTGACATATATACTCACATAGATCTGACATAAACACTGACAGCATCTGACTATCCTGTCAGAGAGAAGGTAGTCTCAATACACTTGGTTCTCTGCTTTTTGCCTAAATTTAGAATATTGTATTGGATCGCGGAACTCAACGCCATGATTTGAGAATTCACGAGAGTCACAATCATTGGTATCTAGCATTGGTGAAGGTTGAAAATTTTAATTAGGCAAGCCGATGTATATTTGGGAAGTTGGTTCATATTGTAGGGAAGCTGGTATAGGATTTCAAGGTAGTTATTTCATTATCGAATTTTGATGATGACCCTTTTTTTTGTTTTAGTATTTTTTTTTTCTTTTTTTTAGCGCCCACAACTGTCTTGACCTTGTTTTTTGCAAACTCAATTACAATTTAAGTTCCACATTTTCCTGGTGACCTTTTTTTTTGGACACATATTTGCATTTTAAAAATTAAGTTAATCCGGTGGAAACCGTGTTGTATGGACGCCTCCGCACTGGTATCTAATTGTATCCGTAGTGGTTTTTCGCCTATTTCCCACATAATGTCTAAAAAAAAATCGAACAGGGAGTGGAGAACGGAGTGTCTTAACACTAGGATCGCCGGATCGCAGGAAAAAGCTTTAAGACTAAATAGGGTTTCGTTTGGTCTTCTCCGCTATGAATAAAGGAATATATTACAATATGGAAATGAACAATTAAACAACTATACTTTAGTTTTATCCATTCTCAAACACTACACTGTGTTCATGATAAACTCGTGAAGTATCATGATAACATTTCTAGTAGAAAACATGCATGTGTTGTAAAAATATCATAATATTACAATTATAATTCAATTATAGCCTTTGTTTGTTACCTTTTTACAAAAATGCTGTTATGCTGTATTATTATTAGAGTATACTATTTTGTCTAACATTTATTATGTCTATGTTTAAAACGTATAAAAATTTAAAGCGGGTCTCGAAATTCATAGTTTCAAATACATATATAAATATGTTTCTTTTTTGTTTGATTAGGATTGAAGGTCTTGTCTTAATTAGGACTAGCGCAAAACACCTGTTCGCCGCTCGGTCTGAAATTAGAGACATTGCGTGTATATATTGAGTGGCGGAATTCAAACGCCGAGCTTTGTTTCGCATTTGAACGAAGAAATAAAAATAATTTTAAATATTATTTTATTTTTATATTTATTCCAACCAAGTTTGAGTGGAATAGAGATTTGCTTTCTAAAATATTTTTAGTGAAAATCTAAATGTAGTTTGTATTTCTAAAGTTAGGTAAACTTATTTACAGTCTAAAAATGGCAATCCACATCAAGGACGCTGATGACCTCAAGAACAGGCTTTCGGAGGCCGGTGAGAAGCTGGTCGTCATCGACTTCATGGCCACCTGGTGTGGACCCTGCAAGATGATTGGGCCCAAGCTAGAGGAGTTGGCTAATGAAATGGCTGACTCGATTGTTGTACTTAAGGTAATGTATATTTACTTAAACTAGTGTCCCCGTTGACGCGTTAATAACACGTCCTAGCAACGTATGTATAAACATGGATGACAAGTCATGGTAGTGTTTGTAACATTTACGTAATTTTCGTAAAAAGGGTTACAAAGTTTTTGCTTCACGTATTAATATATAGATATCATTGTAATTGAAAAAACCAGTTTCACACTTTATCCCGTATAGCAAAATAGTCGGAGTGAACCTAGTGTCAAGAGAGTTTTTTCCGAATTGGAGATGTTGCGTGTTCAGTGGCGGAACACAAGGCTGCGTTTTGTGTTACTGGAACGGAGATAAGAATTTTTTTTAAATATTATCATTTCCTCGGTTGGGAATCGAACACACAACTAGCGTTTACAGTATGTATCATCACAGACGGTATCGCACTGCACCGCGACAGCCGTTATCATTATATTTATACGTAAAAGAAAAACTTTTCAGTTTTTACGACAATTGTGCGGACGTAGGTGTATGAAATTTGGCACAGTTAAACTTTATAAGGAGAGATGTAAAAAGCCAATATAATTTATAATTATAATATAGAAATAGATAAAATTAATAAAATATTACCCACACTACTATTAAATTTGACTTACTTGTATGTAAAATGACATATCCGTTCTTAAAACAACGCGTAAACATGGCCTCTGGTTTTAGTACATTGCAAGAACGCAAATAAAGTCACCTTTTTCTTCAATTTTCTGCTATATAGAAAAAATACAGTCAAATTGATAACTTGCTCCTTTTTAAGTCGGATAATAAAAATACAATTTATATATGCATGTCAGTTGTTACTAAGGAAACTATTTTTACTTATAATTTAAAACAATTAATTTGTGTAACGCCTGTTGTGGCGCAGAGGCACAAGCGTGCGACTGTAAACGCGACAGGTTGTGGCTCGATTCCCACTCCAGGAAATGGAATTTTTCATTTTCTGGGTTTGGTAACAAGGCAAAACGCGGCGTTGAGTTCCGCCACTCAGCACGCAATGTCTCAATTCGGTGGAAAGTGGGGAACGGAGTGTCTTAACACTAGGTTCCTCCACCTACCCTGCTATATGCGGGATACAGCGTGAAGCTATGTATGTATGTAATTAATTTGTTCTCAACTGGCACGTTCGAAGCGCCATAATTAAATAACTAAAACAATCTTGACTACGAAAATGCAATAATAACAAATATAAGAGGTCAACAGATATGAATATTTTTAACTATGCTGCAAATCAAGTTGTTACTATAAAGGAAGACCTTGGCCTCGAATAGAGTCGGGGAAAAAACGCGTTGTTGAGTCGCTCAACGAATTGCATTAATCATCCGAAATATATATCCGCATCGGGCGTGAATAGATTGACAAGTAGTTGTGTGGACCATATTTAAAAATATTAACAGCCGTTTAGATTGTTTTATTTATAGGGTGAGTAAATGACTAAATACAAAAAATTAAACTACGACAAACATTTAGCTAAAAAAGTATTAAAATAACATACTAGTACCCTAGTCTTTTTATAGCGCCATAGACTCCATGCCTTTTTTTGGTTTACCACTGCGTAAATTCTGAAGTGATAACAAAGCTTGGGTATACTCTACCCTTAGTGGATTTAAAGGTGATGTCGGACCGGAAGGGTGTAGTCGTTCATCTTTTTCCCCGTTGTTTTGGGCTTTTTTAAACCTCGCGGACGATAAAGTTTTTCCCACACTGTTGTCTCTGTGACAGATTATATTCCACTATATCTTCTACCGTCGGATAAATATTAAGAAAAAAAGCGAAAAAGCCGTCCCGCATAGCAAGATAATCAGAGTGAAGCTAGTGACAAGACACTCCGCTCACCTCTTTCCGACTGTGTCACATAAAAATCAGAATAAAGCGGGAAGCCAAGCTTCTTTTTTATGGAAGATAAATCGTGATTCTCAACCTTTTTGTTGCGGCACATATTTAACGATTTCAAAATTTGGCGGCACACAACGAAAAAGATAACACTACAACACAATATATAATTTAATAATATTAACATTATCATATATTTCCATAATTTATGTACATATTATAATACATGAAAAACATATTCAGACATCCTATAACATTTTTTTACAAAATAAAACAAATATAAGTTGGAACAAGCGTATAAGAATTTCGACGCAGCCGGATAAAGTTTCCAAGTGGCGCGGGTTCGAGTCCCACTGTGTTCAAATTTTTATAAGTTCTCGAAATATGTTGTTATAATCATTAGTGACCCCGTTGAAGCGTTAACAACGCGTTGTCTTTAGCAATGTATGTATATGTTACTTTGTATAAACATGGATCTCAAACCATGGTGGTAGTATGTGTAACATTTATTTTATTAATTTAATATACTTTTTATGCATTATTTTAAAAAATATTATCATACTGCGCCCTCTATATGAGCGTGCAAAGTTTCATGCTCCCGTCCGCAATTTTCGTGTAAAAAGGTCCAAAGCTTTTCCTTCACGTATTTATATGTAGATTCTTCAGTGGGGAATCGAACGCACTACCTAACGCACTTGACAGGCAGACGCTGTACTATTGCGCCACGATGGCCTCTTTTTTTATCTAAAATTCCTATAATAAAATCTCATAAATACTACTTAAAAAGCACAAAAGTCATTGCTGACTGAGCTGAATTCTAAGAAATATTTACATAAAAATCTATTGGATTATTTCCAAATGTCTAGAAAATATCTAATTATAATTTATTTCTAGACGAGACGCAGAAATTTGACTGATTATTTATTTGGTTTAGATATTTCCCAGTAGAGAGTCATTGAGATCGAGAGAGAATAGAATCATTTATGTCATTGGTCGTCATCGATTTTGTCAGACGTTCAGTCGTTATCAATTCTTTTAAACAATAAAAATTCTAATACACTTCACCTATTTAAAAGCCTATGCCTCTTGCAGTATGACTTCTTTGTGGATTTTTATTCCTGGAGTAGGACTCATAGATAAAAATGATACTTAATACTAATTCTAAATATCAATGAATCTGATCGTGGCGCAGAGATTGGAAGCGGTCTGAATTTGCATGGCCACCGAGTGGTTGTTGGTTCGATCCCCACTCAGGTGAATAATTATTATATTTCTCTGATTTGGTAAGATAAAATGCGGCGTTGAGTTCCGCCAGTCAACACACAATACTTCGAGTTCGGGCGGAAAATGAACAACGGAATGTACAATAGATTCTTTCTAACTACCCTGTTATGTGGTAAAAAGCATGATGATGCAAACAATAATAAAATAATTATTTCTTATGACAAATATGTCAGAACATCGAAATATTTTTAACCATATGTAGTAAAAACTTAATGTAACATTCTCCGTTTCACTTTCCGTTCAAATAAATAATTCCAATTACTATTGTCCCCGTTGACGCGTTAACAACGCGTTGTCTTTAGCAATGTATATGTCACTTTATATAAAAAGGGATTTCAAACGCATGGTAGTGTGTGTAACAATTATTTAATATACCTTGTATGCATTACAAAAAAAAATATTATCATTCTGCACTCCTCTATATCCTTACTAATATTATAAATGCGAAATTAACTCTGTCTGTCTGTCCCTGAACCGATTTTGATGAAATTCGGTATGAAGATAGAACTAAACTTGAGAAAGGACATAGGATACTTTTTATCGCGAAAAAAATGATAGAGGGTGTTGAAATAGGGGATGAAAGTTTGTATGGAAGTTCCTTATTGTCAAACATAAAATCATGTAAGATTGTTTAACTGTTTACAACTTCACCACATAAACCACTTAACCAATTTTGACAAATAGTCTAGACCTTGGGAAAGACTATATGATACTCCTTATCATATCGCGCGATATAACCGAATTTCACGATGGCGGAAAGCTAGTAAACTATAAGTGTGCCAAGTTTCATGCTCCGTTCGCGTAATTTTCGTAAAAAGGGGTACAAAGTTTTTGCTTCACGTATTTATATATAGATATTCAATTGGGTTATTTATATGCGTTTATAATGCTATGGTGCAGAACAAATTAAGGTTTTATACCTGCGTTTAAATTCGTGAATATGTACGACGATACATTTCGCATAATTGTGTTTTTGTTTTAAAATTCCGCTTTTAAGGTGTGATTTTTAATCTAAATATAGGATATGACATGTGAGCTTAAATATCTACATCCTTAGTATAAAATTTAGGTTATTCAACATTTGTTACTTCTGATTTCGTTAACAAAATACCTCAAGATTCGATGGAATTTTCTTATGAATTACAAATTCGTAAAGAAACTTTTTTTGTGAGGATTATTTATTGCGAGAAACGAGGAATATGTATCGTCAGTTTTCGAGTGTAATCTTGCTAACTACTTATTAAGTAAATTATTATAATTTTTGCCTGTCCGTGTAAATGGCATTACAAAGTTATATATGCCTGCTAAAAAAATGCCTAAAAGTCATTCAGTTTATTTATATGTAAAAAGGTATTGATTGTTGTGACCATACATTATTTTTTTAATAATTTACATAATTGATCCTTGTAGGCATTACTTCTCATACGTTCATTACTTCATAAACATAATGAATTCAAATTTAAACACCATCATAAATACGACTCTAAATAAAATGCCCTTAAAAGTGGAATTATTACGAATAGCTCAAAAACTATATTTAAATGGTACATTATAAGCACTAGCTATCACATAAAAAGAATCATCTAAATTAGTTAACCCAGTAATAAACTAACACATAAAAATACAATCCAATTGAGAACCTCCTTTCTTAGAAGTCAGGTAAAAATTATTTACAATATAAACATTAAGTATTTTTTTTAACTTTACGCTGTATCTCGCTTCTATATGCGGGTAGGTAGAGAGAACCTGAGAACCTAGTGTTAAGACACTCCGTTCTCTTTCAACAATTCCGTCCCTCACTTTCCGCCGAATTTGAGGCATTACGTGCTGAGTGGCGGAACTCAACGTCACGCACGCTTTGCCTTGTTACCAAACTGGAACAAAAATGAAAATACTAAATTTTACATTTCTTGGAGTGGGAATCGAACCCACAACCTGTCGCGTTTACAGTCGCACGCTTGTGCCTCTACGCCACGACCGGCGTCAAAAAGTATATTATGTATTGGTAAAGCGTTAAATTAAAAATATATATTTATGTTAACTTTGAAGCGAATGGTACATAAAGTCCTTGTAAGTTCCATTCAATTATTTATGCGTAGTACTACTATGCTATACTACAGTCAGTGTAATCTAACACTCGAGTTTACAATCTACAGCAGGGGGGAGCAACCCGCGACCCGCTTAATAATATTATGCAGCCCATCAAGCTTTTATTTATACTAGTGTCCCCATTGACGCGTTAACAACGTGTTGCTTAGCAACGTATATGTCATGTTATATGAACATGGATGTCAAACCGTGGTAGTGTGTGTAATATTTAATTTATTAATTTAATATATTTTTGTGCATTATTTTAAAACGATATTATCATTCTGCACATCTTCGCTATATAAATTATAAGTGTACCAAGTTTTATGCTCTTCCGTCCACGTAATTTTCGTAAAAAGAAGTACAAAGTTTTTGTTTTACCTCTTAATATATAGATTACAAATACAGATATTCTTATGTTAATATATTAAGTTGTACCAATATTTTTTTCAAATTTTATGTTTTTGTAATCTAATGTTTATAATATGTAATTAATTTTTTTTTAACTTCACGCTGTAACCCGCATATAGCAGGGTAGGCGGAGGGAACCACAGAACCTAGTGTTAAGACACTCAATTCTCTTACAACAATTCCGTTCCCCACTTTCCGCCGAATTGAGGCATGGCGTGTTGAGTGGCGGAACTCAACGCCGCGCTTTGCCTTGTTACCAAACCCAAGAAATGAAAATACTATTAAAAAGTGTGGCCCGCAAATCAATAATGGTCGTCCAAAACATTTCAAAATTTGGATAGGCCCGTTGCTAAAAAAGGTTGATCACCCCTGGTTTACAGCATTACCAGTAGAATACATTTGTGAGCACTTTAAAAGTGAATCATTGCCCGGAATGGCTTTGGTTGGTCATCGGTAGATTATCATTAAAATTGTATTAAAATATTTTTATATTAGTATCTATATGATGTTATTTACTCTGATATAGGCTTCAGTGAAAGTGGCTTAAGTTAAGATTATTGATATTTGATTTTTATATTAAAAAAATAATAAATGAAAAAATATATTTCGCACTAGCGAGTGGGGATGGTTTTATTTGAATTATTTTCATTTCTTATCCATCAGATCAGACCAAAGCACAGTTCCGTTTCGTAACAGGCAATGTCTCGATTTTGGGCGGAAAGTAGAAAACAGAGTGTCTTGAAATTCTATTTGACTATCATACTATGCGGAAAAGAGATCTTTACTTTAAATAAAAATCTTCATCGTATATGAAAAAAATCCTTAAGTAAAATATTGTAAAAGTATAACAATTTAAGATTGTGCATAAAAATGAATCAATCTTCTAACCTCCATTCACGTGACCACTTCCGTTCTACGTTCCGCCTCCTGAAGGCCGTTACACGATCTCATACATGTAATTGTCATATAATAACTTTATTAATTTAATAGTTTATATATGCGACTTTGCTTGCTTGTTTGCCTATGCCATATTTCTAACCGATTTTTTAAAAAAGATTGTGATTTTTTTTTTTATGTGTTATCTCATAACTTTATTGGGTGAACCAATTTTGATGGTACTTTTTTGTATTATAGCTAATGCTTTTGTTCCCAATTAAATTTAGTTTAAATTTGACGAGTAGTTTTTTTAATTATTTGTAATAATTTATCTTTTTATTGCAT
The DNA here is from genome assembly GCA_033558755.1 of Philaethria dido. NCBI lineage: Eukaryota > Metazoa > Arthropoda > Insecta > Lepidoptera > Nymphalidae > Philaethria > Philaethria dido. The sequence continues at coordinate 72,809 of JAKGSA010000708.1, forward strand.
TTTATTTGAATTTCGTTTGTTTTTTCTTTATCCTTATTGTAGAACTAAAGGTAAGTGCTAGAAAAGAACAGACAATTAATTTTAAATACCTTGACAACTGGTTGAACTTAACGCCGCGTTTTGCCTCTTCTACACTACACCGGGGTTTTTTTTTATTTTCCCTTAGCCAGAGATTAAACCCACTACAATTGCGTTGATTGTTTTCCGACTACGTCACGGTGGCGGCGATTATCCAAATAACTTGCGGTTAAAATGCATCTAATGTATGCAAGAACTAATTAGTGTTATCGGTTCTTGTTTGCTTAAGTTTCTGTAAAAAATAATAAAATACGTTGAATATTTTGAATTTACAAACCATTAGAATATATTATGACTCTTGAAACTACTGCCGCAGCTGGAATTTGGTTCCTCAGAGTGAATAGGATAGTACTTAGCGATATTCTTAAATGTAACGTTCATATATAGCTTCACGCTGTATAGCGCATATAGCAGGTTAGGCATAGAGGTCCTAGTGTTAAGACAATCCGTTTCCCACTTTCCGCCGAATTGAGGCATTGCGTTTTGAGTGGCGGAACTCAACGCCGCGCGTTGCCTTGTTACCAAGCCCAATGAAAAATTCAATTTTCTGGAGCGGAAATTCGGCGGAAAGTGGGGAACGGAGTGTTAAGACACTCCGTTCACTACACTAGGTTCCCTCTGCCTACCCTGCTATATGCTGGATACAGCGTGAAGCATGTATGTATAATCAATTATAATATTTCTTTTTCCATTTTAATTAATTAATTTATTATTTTTAAATAAACAGGTAGACGTAGACGAGTGCGAAGATATCGCCACCGAGTACAACGTGAGCGCGATGCCGACATTCGTTTTCGTGAAAAGCACTAAAAAACTGGAAGAGTTTTCAGGCGCTAACTACGACAAGCTAAAGAACACCGTACTGAAACTAAAGTAAATGAAAATATACGTATTAACAGATGGGGCACGGGATTAAACTTGCTTTGCGTGAAATTTACTTTTATTTTTCATTTAAAATGCATTTATATATATATAACAGTGGCGAGGTGTCCATAGTACACGGTTTCCACCGGCTTGTTTAACTTTTCATAGTACAAGTACGAGACCTAAAAAAAGGTCGCCAGGAAAGTATTGGGCATAAAATTGCAAAAAAACAAGCTCTTACATCTAAAAAAAAGGTCATCGTCAAAATTCGATAGTGAAATCACTAAATACCTTTACATCCTATACCGGTTCCCTAAATATATCGGCTTCTCTAAAAATTACCGGCTTTCCTAAATATGTATACGGGCTTATTTAGGGAAATATACATCGGCTTCCCTGAATTTACCGGATTTCCTAAGTAACATTTTCACCCCTTGCCACTGATATATAAAGCTTAATATATGAAGCGTAACTATTGTCTGAATCTCGATTTTTTTTTTAAATTTCATGTTCAATAAGCTTTTGTTGACGTTAAGTGCAGGTTCGATTCTGTCAACCATTTTTTTTTATTTAATACATGAAATGTTGGCAAAGAAAAGCAGATGTTATCGAATATTTTTATATTGACCGTAAAGTGTCTTAATATATAATATAGATTTGTACTTTTAGTAAGCAACACGTAGGATGCACAAGTACTGGCCTACTGCCTCACTGTTACACTTTTCCCATTATATTACTATGTATGTTAAAAAGTATTGTTACTTCAATAAAATATCTTATTTAATTTGGTTTTTTTATTGCCTTCTGCGTGTTTGATTTATTTGTGATATAAAATAAATAAATCGGAACAAATTCAAGGGGTAATTTAAGTCTTTCCATGGAATATTAGTTCTTTTTTTGTAGTTTCAGCTTTCTTCAACATACCATTGTACGAAGAGTGAACCTAATGCCAAGGCAAGGCACTCTGTTTATTATACTTTCGGCTCGAATTTGGGTCATAGTGTGTTGAGTGGCAGAACTCAACGCCGTGCTTTATCAGAGAACGCGGGGAAATGAAAACAATATGAATATGACAATGTTTAAAATTTCCAATTCAGTCATATTTAAATAGCTACTTAAGGGGGGATTCTCCTTAGGGGGATCAAAGAGACCGTTCTTTCGCAATTTTTTTAGGGTACAAATTAATAATGAGTCTTAACGAACTTTTCAGATTATTTTAATACATATTTACTTAACGAAAAAAAATTAATTGAATAAATCGCATACTGTCAATACTGCAACTGCTATTTTGAATTGTCGAACAGGATGCTCCTAATTTTCATCGCAAACAAAAAACTTATATATCATTGTAATCGTCATGTATTTCTCGTTTATGTGTACCAAGAAAAAATAAAAAATATAAAAATATATTTTTTTCGCCTTTGAAAGGGAAAAGGTGCTTGTTTTAAAGAGAAGTCTTTAGTTAAGTAATAAATATATTTAATTTTCCTGGTTACAAAAATACTTTTTAGATTAAACGTATTTTGAAAAAAAAAAGTCTACCAATTACTAATAATGACGTATAGAAACACCTTCGTTATATGACAATGTATATTTTTATATGAATAATACATTTTTCCTCTTACAAATATTATGACCTCATTTATCCTCGAATGACTATGCATAAAATAAATCCATCAGAAATAAATATATAAGTGAAAATGAGAGTCAAGTTCCAACATAAAGCATTTTATACAAGATCGTCGACTGGAGCTAGTATGTAAATGGATGCCAAGTTCTGTAGATAATCCTGAAATAATATATAAAAAGGAAGTTATATATGAAGTGAATTAGGTTCTTGATTTATACTTCAGCCTATAGTCTGTCAATGACTAACATATCGATTTCTAAACATTAATAGTTTCAAAAAGTTAAATTTAGTTATATACGAGGTGTGTTCAAAAAGTAAGGTGACTGTGAAATTTGGCGGGCAACGTACTTTCGATTATCGATTTTTTTATTTTGTTATGTTGGTACACTCTTCCCGAACATCTGTACCAAGTTTCAAGTGTATAGCATTTTTTGTTTGGTTGGGAGAGGCGTAAAGGTTATAAGTGTTTTGCGTGCTCGGCGATTTCTTGCTATCGAAAAATATGGATTTGCATCAAATTTTGTGTAAAAA
>JAKGSA010000709.1:0-77239 GCA_033558755.1 Philaethria dido
AAAAAAATGTATTTTTCCATTATTATGGTCACATAATGCTTTTACCCAAAGAGAGACAGAGAGACAGTTATTGACAATTCACTCATCATATTCTTTTGCTATATGATGTAAAATATAGCAGTAAAATCAATTTGCTATTTCAATATTATGTATTATTTTTAATACTTTGTTATAATTACATATATTATGTGTTAGACTTATAGATAGCGTAATCCTTATCACAATCACTATCTGTTCTTACAACGTTATTTCTTTTGCTTCAGTCCTTGAATAGATTAGAATTGTGTGAATTATATCATTTATATGACAATTACATGAAATAATAGCTTTGTATTTATTCAAGCAATTTAGACTTACACGCGGTGGTACCAGGTTGAAATATTGTTAGGTATAATATTTATGTTGAAAGTTATATATAATGTAATACAAAGATGTTGCCTTGTTAAATGTATACTTACTTTTCTAATATTGTTCTATAATAACACTGAAAAATAACATATTTAATTATTTTATTTCAGTAAAAAATGGCAATCACAATCAAGGACGCTGATGACCTCAAGAACAGGCTCGCTGAAGCCGGAGACAAACTAGTCCTAATTGACTTCAAAGCCACCTGGTGTGGACCCTGCAAGATCATTGGCCCCAAGATCGATGAGTTGGCTAACGAGTTCATCGACTCAGTTGTCGTACTTAAGGTAAATAGACATAATGTTCCATTTAAATAACATTTTTCTGCTTATCATCAATTCCATAACAATATAATTTAATGGAAGCAAGGTGCACTAGAAGACTAGAAAAAATAGATGCATTTCTCTAGTAGGAGGTACTTGGAAGTCGTGGGTTAAAGTACTATATTGATAATATTGACTCGCATCTAAATAAAGTCAAGTCAAGGAAAGTAAAGTTTCGCTACATAACAAGAAACGTACGACTTAAAAAATTAGAAATCCAACACAGTTGACTGTATTAACGATGATAAGTAACAATAAATCAATATGAAGGCGTATAAATTTATAACAAATAAATCATTGAGATTTTTTTATAAGCAATTATTAAATGCTTAGGTATAAATGTTGTGTAACTCTTGGAATACATTTCGCACGCTTTGCATATGCATGCGATGCATAATTAAAAAGATTATATGAAATTTCCCAGAAAAATATTACACAATAATTTCTTTGACTAGACTAAAACTTAAAAATTAATAAGCTTAGAAAATAAAGTAATTTGAAAAATATGTACATTGAAAATTTAATTATAAATTAAAGAATAAGATAATGGTTCAATCTACCCATACCACACACCAAAACCTAGCAGAAAGTGCTTAAATCTTCCATTCAATACATGAATTAAAATCAGTTGGTAGTTGAGTCATGTAGTGTCAGTGTAGATATACTCCATGTTAAACATTACTTTTATATGATCATGAATAGTCCCTGGACAGGGAAGATAGAGATAATCTATCAAAAACCACTGTGTTCCAAAATTCGCCTTCTTCAACGCATTTTTTTAATAAGTACCTACCTATATATATTATTCAAAAATTACAGTGCTTACTCTAAAATAATATAATATATATTAAAATCTATTTTTAAATTAAATTAATTAATAATATATATTTCCTTAATTCCAGATCGACGTAGACGACTGTGAGGACATCGCCGCCGACTACGACGTCAGCGCCATGCCCACTTTCGTATTCATCAAGAATTCACAGAAATTAGAAGAGTTCTCTGGAGCTAACTTCGACAAGTTAAAAAATACTTTACTAAAACACAAGTAGAATAATCTAGTTACATTAGCGCATATACATAATTAATTTAAATATATTTTATAAGATTAATTATATTAATATCCGCAAGAAACTAAATATTATGGCCCCCTATAAAAAATCAGTTGAAATTTTTTTTTTTTTGTTTTATTCGTAAAAGTGGTCCTTAAATAGTAATATCACGTCCAGTGTGTCGTATATTACTGTCACAAAGGGACACGGGTTCAAATTCAAACTTTTTACACTATGTATTTGGTTTATCTCAAATTATTTGTTTTTCTGTTATATGCATGTACATACATGTACCTGTATAATATAGTAAAGTATTACAGTTATTAAAAAAATATGACACTAAAATTTTGTTTCATTATTTTGAAATTTCTGAAATGGGTCTTTTTCTTTTCTCTATTTTCAGTCCAATCTAACCATTAAGACAAAGTACAGATTTCAAACGTAAAAAGAAATGAAAGGAGAACGAAGGGGCTCTCTCTCTCTTCATAAATAATTATGATTCATATAACTAATGAGTGCCTCAATTTGACGGAAAGTTTTAATTGTAGGTGAAACTGTAATTTAACAATGAAAATTATTATTTGAAGAAAACTATTTAAAATTGTTGACTAGGCACTTTTAATTTCAAACATTGTAAAATGAAGCCATGAGCGCAGTAGGATAGCATCAAATTGTAAACGCTATTGGTTATAGGTTCAATTTCCAGTAAGGGGAAATAATTATATTAAAGAAGAACGTGCTCAGGTAGTTTGGGCACGTCAAGAGGATGAGTGATGAAAGAATGGTGAGAAAGATTTATGAAGCAAAGATGAGCGGCAAGAGAGGCAGGGGGAGACCTCGGTTGACCTTCGAGAACACAATATCAATGATACTAGAGGAAGGTCACGTAAAAAGCATGAGGACCCCCGGAGGGCATGCATGAAGAGGTTAATGACTGTGGACGAGGCGAAAGAGGTATGCAGGGACTGTAGCGTTTAGCGCTCCGGAACTCTGACTACTCCGCTAGGGATAAAGCGTGAAGATTAGTAAGTAAGTGAGTAAGTAAATAATTTCCATCTCTCCGCTCTAGTAAGGCAAAGCGCGACGTTGATTTCCGCCACTTAACACGCAATATATCGAAGTAGAGCGGAAAGTGGCGAACGGAATGTCTCGACACTATGTTTTCACTGACTACCCTGCTATACGGATAAGGAGTGAAGCAGCTTTTTTTTAAAGGATTAAATAAACACAAAACATATCTTACAATTAGTTTAATAACCATTTCTACATACATATATTACAAGACAGCTTGTTACAAAAACTGAAGATACACACACAAAATAACTATTATACAAATAAAACCTACTTATATGTAAACATTAAGTAATAATTGGATGAAAAACAATCTTAGCATTTTTACTTTTAATATAACTCATTCAAAATGGTAATAGAGAAGTTAAAATTTTCTACGTGGCGCAAAAAGGCACAAGTGTGCGACTGTAAAGCGACAGGTTGTGGGTTCGATTCCCACTCCAGGAAATGTAAAATTTAGTATTTTCATTTCTTAGGTTTGGTAACACGACAAAGCGCGGCGTTGAGTTCCGCCACTCAACACGCAATGCCTCAATACGGCGGAAAGTGGGGAACGGAATTGTTGAAAGAGGATGGAGTGTCTTAACACTAGGTTCTCTGGTTCCCTCCGCCTACCCCGCTAAATGCGGGATACAGCGTGAAGTTTAAAAAAAAAATTCCACTATACATACTAATATTATAATATGGGAAAGTGTCTGTTCTTTATGTCGCAATAAAGCGTTTTTATCATATAATTTTTTAAGTGAAGATAATTAGAGAGAGTGACAAACTTCTTTTTAACGTGGTAAAACACCTCATTCCCATGAGTAGATTTATAAATAGGCGAATTCTAATTCATGAAGCGAACGAAACCGCGCGTAAAAACTAGTGTATCTTTTATATTTAGTCTATAATTAAAATAAAACTGAATGTTTCATTTACACAGCTTCACTGATATCATTTTGAGCATTAATAATAAAAAATCTTAACTAAGCACTTATAGAAACTGACAAATATATTTATTTCTTTTTCTGAAGGCAACCCACTGAACACAGATTTTACGCATCTGTAACAAAAAGATCAATGTTATTAAATCTAACAACTTAAAAGAAGAAGAACACGCAATGCCTCAATTTGGCGGAAAGTGGGGAACGGAAATGTTGTAAGAGAATGGAGTGTCTTAACACTAGGTTCTCTGGTTACCTCTGCCTACCCCGCTATATGCGGGATACAGCGTGAAGTCAAAAAAAAAAAAAAGAAAATTTAGTACATAATATCAAAAAAATTAATACGCATTATCTGAAAAATTTAAAGCACAAAAATATTTCTTTTATAGAGTAAATGAGGAGATAATCTTTTATTTATATATAAAACTATACCGACAACAAAGAAAAAGTGCGGCAATAACTTCCTCACATCTCTAAACATGAGCTGAAAATGAGTCTAACTTATTTTATACTGATACCAGGTGCGAATAGGTTATTAACTCGACATACATATACAATAATAATTAAATATTAAAAGACATTAGAATTATTTTATTACCAAGCGGAGAGATCAAATAAAAAAAAACTTCTAAAACAATCAGTTATAAAAACAGAATTTTCATACCAACATTAAATTTAAAAAATCGAGGCGTAAAATTATTAACGGCTAATACAAATACAAAAGTCGTCTACAATTGTACCTCATAGAACTCATGGGCTTAGTGATCAGTGTTCAGTCTCTCCGTTTATTAACATATAAAACTTTAATAAAAAAATGAGTGCCTTGAAAAGTATTTATTGTCGACTTATCAAGTTATTAACGCCCAATACGAATACAAGAGACGTGTATTACTGTACCTCATAGAGACCTCTACATACACAGCAGTTAGTGTTCAATCTCTCCGTTTCTTGGCGTGTGGTGCGGAATCGTGGTGATCTCGCTTGCGACCGCCCTTGTCCGCTCGCTTCGCTTCGCTCAAGAACCGATCTAGACCGAACGGGTCGAAGTCCGCTTCGGGTTGGTTACGAGACTGAAATATTATATAGAACACATTATATATGTACTTATAGAAAATATAAAATTATTGTTTCTATAAAAACAAAAATGACTAAAGTTACACTTTTTACAATTGAATTTTGAGTATTATTTGATATATTTTTTTAAAAAAGACATTTTGGTCACTTTTAACAGATTATGATCATAGTACAGAAGAAAAAAATTATCATGAGAGACTTGAACACAACTATTTTAGCTCATACCATTTAAATAAACCTTAATGTTATAAAGATGAAAGCAAGTTTGTTTATTGGGGAATGAAGTGTCTTTATTTCTTTCCCTTCAACGCAAAAACTAATCTATTAATCATTTATGTACACATATTTTAAATAGGATAATAATCATTCTTTAAACTAATTTAAATTTAATTTTTTCATTTACTTTTTTAATATAAATATGTATATGTAAAAGTATTACCATATGAAGAAAATGAAATTCATTCTTTTATTTGTTTTCAAGATAAAATGTTGAACAACATTTTATAAATATTATTTAATGTTTCTAAATAATTAATATAAGCTCACCGGTTCCTCTCTAGGTGCATCTTTTTCAAATGGAACAGGTCCAGAGCGTGTGTTGGAACTGCTGGTGCCAGCGAACCCCTTATCCGCCACGAAACTACCACAATAAAGTAATACATATTAAATACAAATACAACAAAAACCAACACATAATAGAATATTCATGTGTAGATATTATCTAAACACCTGTCGTAGCACAGAGGCACAAGCGCACAAGGCGTGCGACTGTAGATGCGACAGGTTGTGGGTTCGATTCCCACTTCAGGAAATTAAATTTTTCAATTTTTGGGTTTGGTAACAAGGCAAAGCGCGGCGTTGAGTTCTGCCACCAACCACACAATATGTTGATTTCGAGCCAAAAGTTGAAAACAGAGTAACTTAACACTAGATTCTCTCTGCTCACATTGCTATACCGGTACTTTCAATTCAAAAACATGTCTCACTTACATAAGACAAACTTATATATTCCAAAGAAGAATCGAATCCATAACTAAACAAAATATATTAAAAAATCTAAAATTTTTGTTAGTTTAATGTGTTAATCATAGACTTAAGAAACGAAAAACATTTTTAGAAAACGTATAAAAATTCTTATACGCTTGTTACACCTTTTTTATGTTGTTAGCATAAAAATCTCTCTATAGAGGTAGAGAGATTTTTACTAATTTCTGCTACCCAAAGACTATTTCTAAGAATTTCGACGTAGCCGGATATAGAACGCATGGTTTAGCGGTCAGAGCGCTTGGACGGTTTCAAAGAGGCGCGGATTCGAGTCCCGCTGCGTTCAAATTTTTATACGTTATCAAAAATGTAAATAAACTTACCGTTTATTATTGGCCAAACTATCCAAATCGCCATAGTTGTCTTTCTCCGCGTTCCTTGTGGGCCGGTATATATGCGAGCCGATGGTGTCCTGGTTCCGCCATGGCTTGTCATATACGTTGTAGGCTTCATCGTCACCGTAGCCTGAAAATTTCAAATACTATTAAAATCCCGATTTTTCATTTTTTTGTAGAAGTTTTATGGGTAGTAGAGTAGACTGTACGTTGTATAACAATCACTAGGTAACATAAGCATGAGTGATTTCGTGTGTGAACATGTATGCCGTCATGTGTCATGTGTGAACATGTATGACGTCATGTGTGAATGTATGATATCATGTGTGAACGTGTATGACGTCATGTGTGTATGTATGACGTCATGTGTGAATGTACGACGTCATGTGGGAATGTATGACGTCATGTGTGAACATGTATGATGTCATGTGTGAATGTATGATTTATCTTTGACTACAACAGTTTAATAGACTTAGTTTTAGAATAGTTTTGAGTAATTATTTCTGGAACAAAACTTCTTGTTACGTTGTTGTTAAGATTGAAAAGAATGTAACAAGACTTTTATCTCAACATCTCTTACTATAGTAAATTATTATTTTAATTTTATTTACTTATTTCATGTGTAGCTTCGTGTTTTATACATAAATCTGTTTTTTGTTTTTTAATTAATTAACATTATATGAGAATAAGTATATTATATTAAATTTTTGTATGTAACTCCGATAACTTGATATTTTTTTTAGCTTTACGCAATATCCCGCATATAACCGGGTAGGTAGAGGAAACCTGAGAACCTAGTGTTAAGACACTCCGTTCCCCACACGCCGAACCGAGGCATTGCGTGCTGATTGGCGGAACTCAACGCCGCGCTTTGCCTTGTTACCAAACCCAGGTAATGAAATTACTAAACTTGATATTTTACAACATAAACTACGATAATTACATACAACATCTAACAAAAAAGCTAAAGTAACTTCCGAGATGGGGTCCTTAAAGACCCCTTATAATAATTTACTTACCACTATCCATTCCCTTGCTATTATTGAACAGTCGCTGGTCGAACATTGCTTCCCCACCCTGGTTTGTCTTGGCCGGCATGCCTAGAGCTATTTGCTCGGATATATCGCGTTCACGGTCCTTTACCAGCTTGGATCTGTTAAATTAAATACGTATAAAAAATGTATTAACATTTATTATGGACACAAAAGACGTCGGGAGTTAGGTGTCGCGGATTCAAATCCTACTGTACAAATCATTATATATCCAATACCATAATAAAAGTAGAATTTAATTTTTTTTGCATATAACAACTCATTATAAACTTCACAATTTATTATTTTAGCTCATTTTTCTATTTGGTCTTCTTCCTGAACGAAAAGTTTTTTTTTTTTTTTACTTCACACTGTATCCCGCATATAGCAGGGTAGGCAGAGGGAACCTGAGAACCTAGTGTTAAGACACTCCATTCTCTATCAACAATTCCGTTTCCCACTTTCCGCCGAATTGAGGCATTGCGTGTTGAGTGGCGGATCTCAACGCCGCGCTTTGTCTTGTTACCAAACCCAAGAAATTAAAATACTAAATTTTATATTTCCTGGATTGGGAATCGAACCCACAACCTGTCGCGTTTACAGTCGCACGCTTGTGCCTCTGCGCCACGACAGGCTGAACGAAAGGTGACTTGAAAATATGCACACGTGTCCGGATCTGGCCACACTACACTATGTTAAGAGCATGCACCTAATATTTTAGAAGCTCAACCAAAAAGACCATAAAATAATTTTAATTTTATGATATTTTTAATTTATTTTAACTCCACAATACTCTTATATTCAAAAAGACAAAGGAAACAGACTACTGTACTCTTTTCCCTTATACTTCCTCCCCTTACCGCTTATCAGGTGCGGCTCTCGCTATATTCCTATCACGTTGTCTCTCCCGATGCCTGTCCGCCCTCAACTTGTCTCTCTCCGCGGCGGAGAGATCTCCTTCCCCTAGACCTGGTCCTGATGCAGCCTCATCTTCAGCCTCCTCCTCTGGGTTGCGGATACCTAGAAGTTTACTAGTTTGAGAAATGGTGTTACGTGATTCTTAATCATATTTTTTTAATGCTAAAAGAATAAGCTATGTTATGAAAAAAGAAAGTCTAAAGTTCAAACGGAGTAGAAATGAAATATCAAGTAAGCTAATTGCAGAATTCATCATAATTTTTTTTTTCATTTTCGTTTTTATTATTTTCATCCACGTTCCGCTAATACCTGCCATTTTCAATGAAAGCCTAGTTACTTATTACTACTACAGCGACTTTAAAATTCTACAATTGAGTCAAGTATTGGATGGTGCGAGATATAAAAAAAAATCAATTTATAAACAAAAAATATCATTAAACATGGAGAAAAACTAACATCACTATTTACAATGATTTTCCATTAATAACAACATTTACAAAAATGGACAACCCTTATATGTATCCCTGTATCGTACTACACTTGCGATGATAGTAGGTTCATTTTAAATTTCATATTTAAAATATTTTGTATAGCTTAATCTTATAATAAAATTTAATTGTACCACGCAAAAAATACCAACCAGCTCTATGATCCCTAGCCCTCTGGGCCAACATTCTCAAATGTTCTTCTTTCTTTTCCTTCTCCCTCTGTGCCACTCTCTTCTCTAACTGGGCTCTCGCTTCCACCGCTTCTCTTGCTTTCCTATCAGCTATGTATAACGCTTCGGCTAATTTGGAAAAGTTCTCGTTTATGTGTACTTGTTGAAGACCTCGACCATCTGCAGCTAGACGCTTGTCCAAAGGTATTGTGTAACCTGAAATATTATTTAAAGATTTATTTATTTTTTGTTCTCTTCTTTCTGTCACAATAAGAAACATCCAACCAAATACAATACAATGGAAGGAAAATTAAAATAATTTAACATGTAAACTGGGAAATAAATTTATGTTAACCAGCTACAGATTGCAAGAACATGAAAATTCTTGACGCATCGTCAATATGATGACATATATATATAACCACTCTAAGATTTAATGAATAAGAACAACGAAAACAACAGAATGTAATGAGTTCAATATATTACGATTAATTTCCATGACGGAAAAAGTCGTCATGTCAATTGCAGTAAGTAGGCTTTTATGTATGATGAAATATTTCGTCATACCCCGTTAACAGGTTAAGTATAATCATTCTGCCGAATGGGAATCGAACCCACAACCAATGTGTTTACAGTCGGACGCAGTCCTACTGCGATACGGTGGCCTCATAGATATATAAGAGAAGAAACTCGAAGCTAAACTTGCAAACCGACCTTAGTTATACCTTTTCCGTCTATTTCTACAGCCTATGAATTAACTTTTTCCGGATCGACAAGAACGAAGTTTTATGACACTAGGTTAGTTCTATCTTAAGTGTTATATCAAAATTTTGATTAAGACATTAGTATGATAAATAAGTAATAAATAAATACATATACTTAAAATATATTATAATAATTTGCAATGTTATAATATAAGTTATAATATGAAAAATACTATATTTTCGGAGGTTGGCAACCCTAGATAGAGTACACTAAGCCTCTAAATCTCTACATTTGTCGGTTGTTGTCAACCCTACACGTGTGAGTACTAGGGATGCGACCAATATATCAAAACGTAACTAACAACGAACGTCGAACGTCGGCCGCATTAGACGCGCTTGATGTAGAGTCCGCTAGACGCGCGCGGTACAGAGTCCCCTAGACACACGTAGTATGGAGTCCCCTAGGTGCACTTCATACAGCGTCCTCTATACGCGCTCAGTGTCGAGTCCGCTAGACGCTTGCGGTGTCGAGTCCGCTAGACGCTCGCGGTGTCGAGTCCGCTAGACGCCTCGCGATCGAGTCCGCTAGGACGCTCGCGGTGTCGAGTCCGGGCTGGGACGCCTCGCGGTGTCGAGTCCGCTAGACGCTCGCGGTGTCGAGCCCGCTAGACGCTCGCGGTGTCGAGCATCCGGGCGCCAGACGCCAGGTGTCGAGTCCGCTAGACGCTCGCGGTGTCGAGTCCGCTAGACGCTCGCGGTGTCGAGTCCGCTAGACGCTCGCGGTGTCGAGTCCGCCAGACGCTCGCGGTGTCGAGTCCGCTAGACGCTCACGTGGCGGTGTACGCACCCTTGGCGTTCTTCCAGTGCGAGACGCAGGGCGGCACCTTCCAGTCGCGCTGCTGCTTGACGGACACGCGGCGCGGCGGCGAGTGCAGCACGGGCGCGGGCGGGGACGGCGCCGCGCGCGGGATCTTGCGGTTGATCTGGAAGCGCGGGGGCTCCATCGGGTCCGACTGCGCCTCCACCATCCTGACACACACACACAAACATTCACAAAAACATTTATATGGGTAATTATGTGATATGTACTATGTAATAATGAATACAGATCAAGCTTATATATATATAAAGGACAGATTTTGACAGCTGTTTTTCAAAATTGTGGCGGTAAATATTTAAAACCTTGCTGCAACCTAATAATAATTTCGACGCAGTAGGATAGAATATATATGTGTGAATGTGATTTAATGATCAGGGCACTTAAACAGTGTAAGACGCAAATTCGAATCTCACTACATTCAACAGTTTTACAAGTTTTTAAAATGTTTTAATACAGATCATTAAGACCGTAAATGTTTTAATTATAGTATTACAAACATCTACATAATTTTGGTATTTTGTAAAATGCACTTAAAATGATGAAAGTATTTTGAAACAATTTTTAACAAATAAAGGTTAAAACATGCATATAAAAATTTCGACGAAACTATCTAGAAATGTATAACTTATTTGGCTAATGCTTACAAAAAAAATCCAAGATTTATATATAATTTTTACATGATTTCAAAATTTTTATAAAATTAATATTTTTTTTGTTTTTAACTTCACACTGTATTCCGCATATAGCGGGGTAGGCAGAGGGAACCAGAGATTTCCGTTCCACACTTCCCGCCAAACTGAGGCATAAATTAATAAAAATTATATTAATAATACCAACGATAAATAATTAAATCATAACAAAAAAATAATGTAGTTATTCAACACATAATACTATACTAACCTAATAACTCTTTGTTTAGCTCCAGAGTTAAAAGCGCCACCTTGCTGTGCTGGTGTGTACCGAATGTATTGGGCAGGTGCCTGTAAAGATTATATGTACTATCAGATACTTATATTTAGTAATTTGTTCCTTCTATAAAATACTGAAAAAGCATATATTACAATAAAATAGGTGCATCTTCATGATGCAGTATTGAGTCTGACCCTAAAACATACTGGTTGAGCATTTTCTCTCCACTCAGTAGAAATATTACATTTAATTTTAATTCCCTGCTTTAGTAAGACAAAACACAAAATAGAGTTCTGCTACCCAAGCTTCGATATTGGACAGAAAGTGAAGTATGAAGTGTGTTAATACCTATATGTAAGAAAATTGCTGTATATAATTTAACTCATTACTATCAGAATTTATTCAACATGTCAACTTCCTCTACCTTCACAAATTGATTACAATAAATAATTTCTAGGCATATATACACTGAATACTGGTTCCAATTCTACTGTTTTTACTTTAGGTAAGGCACCTTTAATGTTAACCTTTGTCAAACCAGATGAAGAAACAAAAATATTTTCAACTATTCCTTTAAATGTAAATTAAATGAACATCACACATTGCACATCCACATTCAGAAAAAAAATATCTTAACTGAGGAAAAGTGAAAAAAAATTATACAAATACAAAAAATAGTTTTCTTGACACCATTTTGAGTATCAAATACAGAAAAAGAAATCAACTCACAGCTTTAGGTGCAGCTTTAACAGGCATAGCAGCTGATATTTTGGCATTAGTTAATTTCTCTAGTGCCAATTTAGTTTTCTCTGTTATATCCTGAATATCATCATCTGTAGGTTTCTGTAGACTAGGATCATCTTCAGCTAGCACTTCTGCTGGCAACAAGTCCGTAAGTTTTGAGTAAATTATCTGAAAACAAAATACTACATGAGAAAAGCTAAAACTTAAACAACAATGTAAAAAAATAATTGAATTATAATATTTTGAATTAAATTAGTTATTCATTTTAAATCAAGCAGTATATGTAAAGAAAAAAAAATTTGTATATATCTATCTCACTTTATCAGCACTGTGTCCTTGTCTTGCAATCGCAGAATATTTAACCTTCCCAGACTCATCAAGCTGTACTGCTAACGCATTGGATGTGCTCTCCTTACCCCTCGCTCCCATGCCCAGGGGATACTGAGCAACATGGATCTCTGGGAAAGCTCCTCCATCTAGAACAAATTTAATTCTAACATCAACTAAGTTAGCAATAGTATTAAGTGTAAAATCCTTGACTTCCAACCTTGTAGTTTAAATAAACAAATATAGCTTCATTGTTCTAAGCAAAATTTAGTTTTTAACAAAATATATTTTTTATACATGTTTTTTTAAGTTTCACACATCTCTTGCATGTCAACATGTAAATAGAGAAAGTCCTAACAAATTTTAAAGGCACTTTTCTCTCTCTTATTTTGGATCTCATTCACAATTAGTCTAACAATATTATAAGAAACATAACATAATATGTAATTAATGGATTATTGAATTGATTATTGATTGAGCATTGAGTTCACCACTTAACATGCAATATCTCTAATTGTGATGGAAAGCGATGGTCGGAGCTTTCGACACTAGGTTCTCCCTGATTAACCTTCTGCTTCTTTATATATAAGCCTTTAAAAAATTACCTCCATAATCTTCTTCTGCTCTAGGCACCCAACCTTTCCGTTGGCCATATGGTGGGACGCTAGTTTGCGAAACCACAAGAGCACTGCCAACTCGTTTTGCTTTTTGTTCATCATCTCTATCCCACACTTGTTGAACCGGAGCTGGTAATAAGCTAAAATAAGAGTTAAAATTAGTTTTGCTATAAGTATATTGAAAGATAACCTTTGCTTATAATATATGCAAAATACTATTCATAGAGGATTATTTTATAATCATTATATTGTGATAATCAATAAAGTATGGTATTTATACTTATCAAAATTCTTTTATAATTAAAACATTGTCGACAAAAACATAACCGCATAAATTTGTAAACCGAATTAAATCTCTGCCAGGATTTTATATGTTTAGCAAGAATACTATTGAAACCCTAAATATAGAAGAATACTATTCAAATTTAAGAGTAAAATAATAATTTTAATTCACAACACACCTCGATAACGACGCCATTTTACATGACAATTGACAGTTCACAATTGACACTCCACAAGCTGTGGTTTCTCGTTTACTATAAAAGTTGTCACTAACAAAATAAATACATATTTAATTGCAAATAATTTTATATGCAAATTAAGGGTCCAAAAGTAATAAGTTATTAAAATTCATTATTACAATTAATTATAAATGAATGGATAAGTTAAATAACTTATTAAGCCATTAAGATTAAACGTCAAAAATAAAAATAATCCCATTATAGTAATCAAAAATCAAACTATGAGACAATTTTTAAACAATATACAATAAATAAATATTATTTTTTATTTATTATATCTTGGTAATAGATAAATCTCAATTGCTATCTATTTGAAAAGTTGTTTGTAAAAAGAGGTGGAAAACTGTCAGATTGGTATATAAATGAAGTAGGCTGCGAACGTCCCCCTTTTATAACCTCAAAAATGCGCGAGAAGTGTAGCAGTGGTATGGCGAAGTGAGCTTATTTTAATCTTAAAATAGTGTTAAAGTGAACAGATTATCGCTATGCCGTCGAAGAAAAGAAAATACAATGCCAGGTTTCCAGCCGTAAGTGTACAGTTGCCGAAAACGTCCATAATAACAAGATAAAGGGGCTTGTTTTTGTCGGTTCTATGAGAGATTGGTGATATCATGACATTGTTTGCTTATAGGGACGAATTAAGAAGATAATGCAGACTGACGAAGAAGTGGGAAAAGTGGCACAAGCTGTGCCTATTATAATCTATATCCTTTTCAATTGACTTCAATAAAATCGTTATATATAATACAAACATTCATATATAGTACGTAAGGACAGTGCTAGGTGACATTATTTATATTGGCAGATCCTCTTGCAATTGTTATTCCTTTTGAATATTGCGCAGTAATCAAGCTTAATAATATTGCTGTAGAGAGATGCATTATATTTCTCTTAAATCAAAACATAAAATGTTGTCTTGGCTATTTGCAATGCAAAAACATATTTAAAAGTGAAATTAAGAGAACTATTACTATTAAATAAAATAAGATTAAAATCATAAAAGTAAAGATATTATCAGGCTGTAATTTCTAATGAACTCTTGTCATTAATAATAATTTTATCTATACCCCATTAACTGAATATGTAGGCCATAACAATACCTAATATTTTGAATACACAATATGTATTAGTTTTATAAAATATTGTAATTTAAGTAATAACAGTCACTTGTACTAAAATCACTAGTAAAATTGTGTCAATGCATCATATTGTTGCAAATTCCATTTAACTTTTTGGGTGCTTGTAGGATTTTGTAATTTCATATCACAGTACAATAATTACATTAGGCCATTGTGGTGGAGTGTGATAATGTCAGATTATAAATGTGATTGGTTGTGGCTTCAATTCCCGCTAAGGGGAATGATTATATTTAAATTATTCTTATTTCCACTCTTTAATAAGTTAATGTGGAGTTGAGATCTGTCACTTAATATCTCAAACTCAGGCTTGGCTGTTTACCATGCTATGTGGAAATAATTTTGAAAGAAGATATTTTATTTTGTATGTTTGGTGCTCTTTTGATGTAAAATGTAAACGCTTAGATTATTTCTATGAATTTTTTTATCACTTCTGCAATTTTCAGATTGAAATTGTTTGATAATTAAAATTAATTAATGTACATTAATTTAATTGATTTTGATAATACATAATTTATTACAAATACCATTTGGTATTATTGCAAATTATTACTTTATTATTAGTAAAAAAAGATATTTGATGATTTCATTATGATTACAGAGGTTTTGAGCTATTATTTAAGAATTATGCAGTATCTTTAATATCAAAGGGTTGAACTGTAAATCTTCTAGAAAAAGTCTTCCAAAAAATTCATGTATTATAAATATAAAATATAAGAACACAATAATACATATTTTACCTTGACATTTCTCGTAGCAGCCAATCTGCTCTCCTGCTAAAAAATATTCAATATCTTTAGTAGGTGAGACCAACATGATTGATGATGTTATTGTACCTGTATCCGTCATGTGTAGAGTTACTGTCTACTATTGTTAATTAGAAATAATAGTGCACAAACATATATCAATGCAATTTCCTTAACTTTCTCTCTTCAACATTACACCTCGTACCCTGGAACTGTTTGTGGAGTCTCTACTAAGTAAGGCAATGCAAGTGACGATGCAGAGAAATGCTAAGACCCTCAGTCCTTCACATGTGAAGCAATGTATACTGGCAGAGTCTCGGTTTGACTTTTTAAGGGATTTGGTAAGAAATAATTGATTTCCTTATTTTGCATTTTGATTATCAAGATTCTGATTGTTCTTGAAATGTTGATTATGTGTAAAATTATACATAAAATTGTTTTTGAGAAAAAACTTGCAACAACTGTATAGGATTTAGTTTATGGTATAATTGGAATATAGAAGAAATGAGCTTAAGAAGAATACTTATAAAGTAATATATCATTTGTTGTTTCATATAATTAGGCATAGGATTTATGACTTCAGAAACTTACATTACTACTAAACAAACATTGTTTAACAATTTAAAATTCTTTATTTATTTTCTATTATTAATGGTTTGTACAGTGATATTTAGCCTTTACATTATATTATATAGTATTCTTTGATATTTTGATTAATAGTTCAATTGCCGTTCAACTTAAAAATGTGTTAAAAGCTTATTAGATTAATATTTTTATTTTCTTTTATTATAATACTTTTTTTCCAACTAACAAAGGTTGATGCAATTTTACTGTTTATATACATATTTTCTATATGTATGTTTTATCAAATATTTGTATCTTTTGTGTCCAATAAAAAATATTCTATCCTTTCATGCTTCATACACAATATTAATAGAAAGTATTAAATTTATACATATTTAATATATTGCAACTTAAATAAATAGATATTAATATGTAATTTTCTCGTTTTCAGGTTAAAAATATACCAGATGTAACAGCAGCGGAGGAAAGAGAAATGTTAAGTGGTGAGAGTTCTCCAAATTCTTCAAGGTAATATATGATATTTTTTAAACTTTTTTAAAATGTTATTATTTTTCTTTTTTTATGGAAAGTACAATATTCACACATTTTTAATCAAAAAAATATTAAGAAATATTTTTTTTATGGGAAATTGAACATAGCAATATTCGTATCAGCACCTCGTAGATAGACCGCACCTCTTAGATGTCTAAAAGGCGCGTTATCATATAGTCCCCGATGATGCGTTAACAACGCGTTGTCTTTAGCAATGTATATGTCACTTCATATAAACATGGATGGCAAACTATGTTAGTGTGTGTAACATTTATTTTCTTAATTTAATATACTTTATATGCATTATTTAAAAAAAAATTAGCATTCTGCACTCCTTCTCTAGATAAACTATAAGTGTGCCAAATTTCATGCTCCTCCGTTCGCGTAATTTTCGTAAAAAGGGGTACAAAGTTTTCACGTATTTATATATAGATAGTAATATTAAATTTATATTAATTAATGTATTTACGATATTTTACATAGAAAGAGTTCATATATTTTTGTAAGCGTGTTTTGTTAAGAGATGTCTCATTTGGGCCTTATCATATCTTTTGCAATGAATTCCTTTATTTCTCGGAAGCATTATGAGATACCAAAATATAAACAATTTCCGTGAATTATGCATCATAAGAGCTATATTTTTAACCTACTCTTATTACCCATGTCAGTTGTAATCAAATCTTTCAATAGTAGTTTAACCGACTGGTCGATTTCTTAGAAAATTTGCCTACGTGTCCAAATATGATAATACGTACAGTCTTGCAGTTTTTATTATGATAACCTAATATCTCAGTTCACAAGAATAGGTTAATAAAATTATATTTTGTGTTTAAAAAAAAACTATAATTTATTTAATAATTATAATAATAATTTAATTTGTATATAAAAATGAGATGCTAAACATATAGTAGGTCGCTATAGTTTTTTTTTTTTTAACTTCACGCTGTATCCCGCATATAGCAGGGTAGGCAGAGGGAACCAGAGAACCTAGTGTTAAGACACTCCATTCTCTTTCAACAATTCCGTTCCCCACTTTCCGCCGAATTGAGGCATTGCGTGTTGAGTGGCGGAATTCAACGCCGCGCTTTGCCTTATTACCAAACCCAGGAAATGAAAATACTAACATTTCCTGGAGTGGGAATCGAACCCACAACCTGTCGCGTTTACAGTCGCACGCTTGTGATTCTGCGCCACGACGACTAACAATATTACATAAAATATATGTTTATATTCACGGTATATCGGTTTTTACGTCAGCTTTTTATATACTTCGGCTGTGTTTTCCCTGCGGTATTTCCCAAGTGCTATTAATAGGTTTACTCTTCTCCTGCTTATATAAATTTAGTAAGAAATGTCTTTCAATTTCTGCATTTTATAACATTAAGTGTTAGTGGCGAAACCCAACGTCGAGTATTTGTATTTCTAGGTTAGTCAAATAACAATAATTTAAATATAAACAATTTACCGAAAAGATCGAATGCCCAGACGTCTTGTGTACAGTTGGGTACTACTCAATTGCGCTATTCTGCCGCTTATTGGAATTGAACAGTAAAAAATATTTTTTTACTATATAATATAATTGTATAACACCTGTTGTGGCGTAGAGGCACAAGCGTGCGACTTTCGGGATTGTGGGTTCGATTCCCACTCCAAGAAATTGAATTTTTCGTTTCAAAATAATTTGGCGTTGAGTTCCGCCACTCAGCACGCAATGCCTCAATTCGGCGGAAAGTGAGAAACGGAGTGTCTTAACACTAGGTTCCCTCTGCCTACCCTGCTATATGCGGGATACAGCGTGAAGCTATGTATGTATAATATAATTAATACACCATTTTCTTTAGATTTTCAGACACCTCAGTACCGCGGCGGATAGCTAGAGAAGACTCAAACAGTTCCAGCAGTTCGGACGTAAAAATTCAACAAATTATAGCAGCGCCAAAGGAAAACCTTAGGAGAGCATTATCCACGGAAGCCGACATTAAGCCTAGAAACGAAACTATTACATCTGAAACAGCGATAGACCTAACAAAGAAATCCGACGACAAAACGGTTATCTCAGCAAATTTCTACCAAGAAACGCTTTTAACAGATGAAGTACAACACAAAAGTGTGATAAAAGTGAATCCAACGTATTCGAGTCCGCAGCCGTCCACGTCCAGTTACGCGAACTTGACGCCCGTGGAGGCGCCGGAAGCTGTGCCAAAGGCGGAACATCCACCGATGTTCTACATAGATGTAAGGCAAAACACCCCACCCCGCACACCCGTCACGCCCATACTCAACATAGACTTCACGAAGAACCTAACCAAGCCGGAATTCAAAGTTTTAGACACTACTGTAGGTATAGCGGGCGTTAAAGACAAGAAGCTACAACGACAAAACTCTAAGCCTAAGTTTGATATTAAGAAAAATGAAACAAAGCCGGTCCCGGTCGCGCCGCGAATCGATATCGATCATTTGAATTCAGGAGATTTGCAAATAGACGAGGACTATGATACCTGAATATTTTTTTAAGTTTGTACGTATGTGTTTTTGTTGTGCTATGTATGTGAGTAAACTGTATAGTGATATCAACACATGACATTTGTTATCCAAATTGTATTTGACGAACATTTGGGAAGTAGTTGTGGGTTCGATTCCCACTCGGGGAAATTGTCATGCTCAAATTATTATCGATTTCTCGCTCTAGTAGTAAATCGCGTTAGATTCTACCACTCAATACGTAATGTCTCGAAAATGGGCTGAAAGTGGAGAATGGAGTGTTTTAACACTTAGTTCTCTCTATATGCAGGGATACGTAAAATTAAAAATATTTTATATTCCTTAACTTCGAAACTACGTTACATTAGGATATAATATAGAAGTGCTTTAATACCTTTTTTATAGTGACATTAAATTTCATTGTAAAAATCACTTGCTCGATTATTTAGCGCTTGAATGTTTTTTTTATTTCAAACGTTGGAATGTGATAATAATTTTTATACTAAGCTGGATGTAACCTGCGATTGCCAAAAAAATGCTTAACCAATGTGAGTAGTGTTTTGTCAAAAAAATCATTTGGAGATTATTGCGTGAATAATATATATAATTAGTAGGAATTAAGTCATTAAATATAAGGAAATGCTTGTAAAATAATAATAATATAGGTCGAATTCGTGCGGGCCTTTGTCATGTCAAATTATTAAAAAAATAGTGTACTTTTTTTTTGTTTGGATAACATTTATCGTGAAGTATCGTTGTTTACCAGTTAGGTATCTGTATAAGTCAGATGAATTTTTGTTTTTTTTTTGTTTGTTTGTGTGTATGACGACGACTTATGATTTTTATATGTATTTGCATGTTTTTGTTATTTATATGAATGTAAGATTGTCACTGAGTATGAGTGTCATTTGACATTATACATGATGTTTAAAAAAGTGATAACCTAATCCGTATTTAGTTTAAATTCATGTGAAAATATTTTTTTTGTAAAAACATTATTTTGAGGGTTTGTTGCAAAAGCAACGAAATCAAGACTTCATGTTGTTTTATTGTAATAATAAATATTTTTTGAACTGGCAATAGGACAAGAGATCTGTAAATCCACTAAATGTTAATTATTGTGTAATTTATATAAATTTGAAAATCAATACATTGAAAATTATTAAAGTAATATGGATATACCTTAAAAAGAAGTCTGACTACAGAAAATAAATATATGAAATATCATACGTCTTTTTGTGTCTTTTCTCATATAGAAATAAAAAAATGGATTCTCTTTTTTCAATTAATACCTAATATCACTCAGCAGTACAATTCAATTCCCACCGGCTTGCCTACCTTTTCAAAGTACAAATATGAGACCTACAAAAACAAATGTCGCCAGGAAAATATTGGTCATAATAGTCCATAAAAACAAGCTCTGACATCTTTTTGATTGAAAAAAAGAAGGTCATCGCCAAAATTCGATAGTCCAATTACTAAATACCTTGACATCCTATACCACTTTCCCTAAATATATCGGCTTCCCTACATATGTATACCGACTTCCCTAAATATACATCGGCTTCCCTAAATATTTATACCGGCTTCCCTAAATATACATCGGCTTCCCTTAATTTACGTGCTTGCCTAACTAAAATTGTCACCCCTCGCCACTGTCACCCATACCATCTGTTTACATGGCATCTAGTACTGTGCGGTTTTGTAGGAACTTCCTTCCACGTGCTGGATTGTGGAATGACCTACCTTCGACAGTGTTTCCAGGTCGATACGACTTCGGTACCTTCAAAAAGCGCGTCTTTCTACATTTTATAGGTGGAAAATGCACCTGTAGCTCCTCCGGTGTTAAACGGGGTTATGGCCGGCGGTGATTACTTACCATCAGACTCGACGCTTACACTCTTCTATACATATTTAAATGGCGTATTCAAATTTTCAAGTAATTTATATATTTTTTATTAATCCAATTGTTTTTTTTTTTTAAATGTGTAATGGATGGCACGTGATGTTAATACAGTTTTTTATATTCTTAGTACGTAGTTTCAGCAAAATAAATAATTTGAAGAATATTTCTCCAAACTAGGGTAATAATTCTCTTAATGTATCAATTTTCATGATAAATAGTTTCTTTTTATGGATAACGGATGGCAAACGAGCAGAAGGACCACCTGACGGTAAGTGGTTACCTTCGCTCACGGACACCTACAACAGAAGTGATGTTGTAGATGCGTTGCCGAAGGGGGACAATGTAGCAGTTCGCTATCGGAACCACCACATTTTGGAGAAAGGCTGGGTGGCAAAGGGGAAAACCTGGCTTACATGCCATCGAACCGGAACACATCATTACATATTTTGCGATTCGTCTTTGACATGAGTAAAATTTTCATTTTTTCCAAGATAGCAAAACAATCAGGTAACTTGCAAATTCACATGTAACAAAATATTTAACACGCTATAAGCTTCACTTCTGCAACTAACGATACTAAAAAATAATTTTAAGTTTTTTAAAATTTTTATTTTAAATACAATTAACTTAGTAATATAAATTACCCTACACTGTGCTTCAAATGATATTTAAATTAAAGGAGAAATATAAATTCTGAAAAAAAAAATTCATTTCATTACTTTTGAGTAAAATTGCAATCTTTTTTAAATCATAATTTATACTACTCTTATAACATAAACATTTTCAATATAAAAATATTCATAACATTAAATTTTAAAGATCATTCGAAGCGTTATAACGACCTCATACTAGTACGACAGAGTTGGCACAGCACCATCTTTCCTTTTAAATTTTAATTGGAGCAGTTGAAGCAATTAATCCGGTTCCGGTATACGTGTGCAGCGCCAGCGACTAGCGAGATGTTAGTGACTCTTCAGTTTATCAGGTCACAGGTCACAGCCGGGGTAATAGGTCAAGTAGTCAGTCAGTTTTATGTGCATTTGGAGTTTGAACTCCAGAGTCTATTCATTCAATTTTTTAGATTGAATTTAAAATATAAATTATAGTATTTTTTTAGCTTCACGCTGTATCCCGCACATAGGAGGGTATGTAGAGGGAACCTGTCAGCCTAGTGTTAAGACACTCCGTTCTCATTTAAAATTTCCGTTCCCATAACATTTTCAATATAAGTGTAATGATTTGTCCGTAGCTAATATCTTATCTATCTGACGATACGGCAGTGTTCAAGTTTTGTAAGGATGCAATATATATTTGATTTTTTTTTTGACCGAAATGATCTATTTGTATTTTGTACCCTATATAAAATGCTTGCGACAACGTATAGGTGAAACTAGGAGAGAGGCCATAAAAGACTGAAATTTGACATGTATCCTTGGAAAGTGTAGGGAAGCATTAAGAAAAGATTTCTCGATGATATAAATGTAATAATATACAGAAAAATATATAGTTAAGATATACATAAGTACTTAAGGATCATGAGTGTAATAGATACACACGCAAAATAAAATATTCAGAAGCCTTAAACTTTCTAACCGACCGTAAAGGATATATACTATTAAAATAACCTTATAATTTGCAAGTAAATTCCTCGATTCCCATTCCCAGGTAGCACGCAATCGATCGTTGCGCCTTGAGCTTTAATAATGCATATCACGCGAATGTCGCTTCCGGCACATTTCTTAAAATACCAAATGATTTCTGCCTAACAAAAGAAATTAAAACTTTTTGAATTAACTTTCACAGGGTTGGTCTTGGTTTACTGGTTAATAATTCTGTAGTTAGGAGTCGTGGGTTTGATTCTCACTTATGACGGATATTAAACGAGCTTTATTATTTATCTTATGTCTATTAAATTCTGCTTAGTGTATTATTAATGCACTAGGGGAATATGGATCACACTTTTTACTACTATAAAAAAAAGATTTTTGTATACATACATATGCATGTCTTATATATTTATTTTACATTTCAATTTACTAGACTTATGAGACTCACAGAACTTGATATCCAGTGAGCTCGAAATTTTTTCGACTTTTAAATTGTACTCTACAATCCGTCATTACCTCTGTTGCTCTTTGTATCATACTTTTGACCATATCGTCCTAGTCAGTATCAATCAGTAACCGTAGCTCATGCGACTGCAATTTCGTAGATAATAAATAAATAGACTTCGTGTTCACTACTACCAGTGTCGCTCATCAGACCCTAAATCTTGGAAACCGACTCCGGTTTGTTGAATTATATTTACATCAAGCCTTTTTTCCACTTGTATCCCTCTTAGCGGTACTCAGGGAGAATCTAGTGTTAAGATAATCCGTTCTACACCTTCCGCTTTTTGTCTTATCACAGGAGATAAAAGTAACTTAAATATAATCATTCCCTCCAGTGGGAATTGAACCCACAACTAATCGCGTTGACAGTCTGACGCTGTCCCACAGCGCCACTGTGACCTCTAACCTTAATAATGACAACAAAATCTATAATAAATAAAAGAATACGTTATGTCAAGCGAGGTGGCCTAGTTCGCCATAAATAGACTATTCTCATAAACTAGGCCGGAGATTTCCATCTTTGCTCTATTTGATGATGTGAAAGGGCAAACAAAATAGCTTTGAAAAAAAAATACTTCTCTAGAGACATACAGAAATAGTCACAAAAGTTTAGAATGTAAAAGAATCATACCCTATATTTGAAATAACAAAATAAATATTACGCTAGCAAATAAGTATAACATACAAGTATTTTTACATTTCCACTATATTTATTCGTAATATTTTAAGAATTTTTAAAATGACCTTATTTTCTACATATCTTGCAAAATGTACCTAACAAATATGATGGCAGTTGGTACGGGTACCTAATAGTTTTAGATTCGATTCCTACCCAGGTCTAAGGTTGGTTGCCTGTAAAAAATCACTATTAGTGATAAGGCCGCCATTGCATATTGATTTTTGAATAAATCAGAATTGTATACTTTTATGCGAGTTCAATAAAGTATTATTATTACTAATTTCCTTTTTCCAATTTACATGAAATGCCGAGTTGAGTGTAGCAATATGCAAGCAATGCCACAGTCGGAGGGTTCCCGTATAGTTGAGATTTCGTATAGAAAGACGTGTAAAAATAAAAATTTCGTACTGAATAGGTTGATAAGTCGACTTTCATATAAGTTTTTCATATAAGTGAATAAACGATTCAAGTAGAAAAAAATTGAAGCAAATCTACGTTTCTGGTAAAAATATACATAAAAACTTTGCAGAAAAGAACTTAAACTTGCCTGAACTTGCCAGTCCTGTAAAGTACATATATGTATATATATGAAATCATATATATATGAAAGGGATATTAGTGCGCCTTAAACATTAATAATAATCATCACAGCGTAGTATAAATTCAATCAAAATTTCAAATTACTTTATTATTAATGTAGGTTGTCTCCAGGTACGCCACGGTGGCCCATGAGGTTGTGTTCTGATATAGTCTACCTCGGAAAATATTATGAGGCACGTAATAACTAAGGACGATAAAATGAAGAAACTATAAAATTAAACCAAATAATATGGATCATGTACAAAAATATTTTGTTTTATTGTTATTTTAAATTATCATTACTAGTATTAACAGTACAATCTTAGCTATTCAGATGCATTTGACAAAACGATAGAAACAAATATACAGTACTCAGAATACAGCTTAGAACAAGTGATAAAACAAAAAAAAATGGTTGATCAATGAAAGAAATATAAAAGAAAAATTAAAACTAAAATAACTTTGGATATATTGACGTACATAAAATTTTATGCCATTTCTACCATACTGTATTTTGTTATGACAAATATTTAAAAACAATACTTAGTACATTTATTCTGAATAAATATTCATTTCATTTATTTTTCACAATGAAACTTATGTTAGTGAAAATAATTTTGTATTTTCTGATTTTTTTTATGATTATGAAATTACATTATTGGCAAGATTATTATTAAAGACATATTGTTTTCTTAATTTTCTTTCTTCTCATGTTTTATCCTACAGTAATTTTGATTATCACTATTTAATGAATGTCATTGAGATTCTATATTTATAATTAGGAAATCAAATAAATGACTGATTTTTAAAGGAAGAAGCTACATGTTTAAGATTCAAAATACAACATTTCAGAGAGGACTAACAAAGGTGACAAAGTCCACCTAATGCAATCTTACAAAAAACGGATAATAATACAAGAATACTATATTTTTTTATTTGTAATGTATTTCGTTAAGTATAATTTCGATATGTTTTTTTTAATCTGTATTTTCATCATAAGCTATATCGGTTAACTTGGAATGTTATAAAATGTATTGGATTGCCGCGTTTGTTGGTAAAAGATGGACTTGCCGCCTTTGTTATTAGACTCCAGATTTTTAATACTTGATAAATTCAATTTATTTTCAATATATGGAAATAAATGTAAAACAAAAAATACCTTTAGATAGACAGACGCAGTCAAATTAATGAATTTATCAAGTAAACAAGAAAAATATTTATAATTAACTATGATTATGTATATATGTATGTATATTTATATAAATTATAATATTGTATTAATACTGATTAAAGTTACTTATTAAATGGTATTTGATGGCGATATATTTACATTGTGACATGGAATATAATTTAGTAGAAAACAATAATTAAAACCCGCATTCTATATGCATTACAGCTACAAATATACAAAATAATATAATAAATTAGTGCTAAATTTAAAATTCTTAAAATAATAATTATGATAAATTAAAATATTCATCGTAACAAAATGTAGAGTAGATACAACTACGACAAAGTGTAGATTAAGCACCAATGTTGCAATAAGGCACTTAAATATTTATTTAATTAAATTCATTTATTTATTATTTGTAAAAACGTATACAAAATACATCTAATACATTTTAATTTTTGACTTTTTTACTATTAAAAAAATCGCAATTCAACAAGAAATGTGAGGTAAAATACATTTTTAATTTTTTAAACTGGGAAGACATAAATGAGTAAATTAATGGCTAATTAACATTATGGACACAAAAATTACAACATTACAATAAATATAAATTATTCAATATTCAAATCTAAATACTTAAGTCTAAGCCAATTAACAAATTTTGGAATGTGAATTGTTGCCAGTCTTCAAGGAAATTTTAAGTGAAAGTCATAATAATAACCATACACTGTTTAATGAATAATTATTCATAGTGAAGCTGTTTTGATGAAACTTTTATTATTGTACAGTTATTTCAGATATTCTTAATATTAACAGTTGTTACATACATTAAATAATATTTTATATGTACAATATTTGAATTTAGAAGAAGTAAACATTTGTACCACTGCTAATACAAGCCACCTAAAGTATTTTTACTCAGCTGAACTCATTGCCCTCATATAAGCTTTCACAAACCTCCAGTAACCTTAATACAGGACTTATATTATAGGGAAATAAAGATTTAGACACCAGCCTACTGATTTGTAAACGCAATCGTATTAAAACTCTCATTGTATCGTCTAACCCTCTCGAACCACCCGAGTCAGCCTGTTGACAAGACTCTAAGAATTTAGGCCAGTTCCTTCGAACATATTTCAGAAACCTTAACAAATACAACAAAAAACATGTTTCGTTACTCACGAGGTAGTCTAATAAGACGTCGCTATCATGGGACACTACTTTGAGGAATTCTATGAAAGATATGATGGGATTTAACATGGGTATTAAATCTGGATACATTGAATTCCTATATACAATGCCCACAGTGATATCTAGCGTGCACACCATGGACTCTATGAGATAGTCGTCTTGTTCACTGAAGAGATGGATCAACATCTTAGTGAAAGGCGTCTCCGGATGAAACTCGAATCGATTCCGAATGAACACGTCTAACTTTTTTAATACATCCCGAATCGATCTTTCTACGATTTGCATATCCTGAATCGCATTATAATCGGATGAATCTATCGAACTGTCAGATGAATCACAACGCATTTCCTTCACAGTGACCGCCACTGACTTTAGAACGAGCAACGACATTCTTTGTAACATAGTTTTGTCTACTTCACTGCGCGATTGTGACGCATCGTCGTTGTCGTCATCACCGTAACTTTGATCCACTAGCTGGATGGATGAAGACAACGGCGCTACTTCAGGTCCTAACGAGTAATCTCGGATGATAGTACAGTCGTGACCTAAGAAACCAAACCCACTCCTACTGCTCTGGACTCTAACCTCACTAAGCAATCGAAAGTCTTTTACATATCTCACAATTGAATGTGCAAGACAACAAATCTCTTCGGGCAATATATCTTGAAGAGCTAGTGTCGAGCCGTAACAGAGCACCTCGTTGAACAAACTGAGTATTTGCGTGTATATTAAGCTTGGTAGCATTGTATTACGCAGAAGATCAACAAACCCTTGTAAATCTGCATAAAATGGTTTAGTATCTATTACTGAGAGATTCGCCTTTACACTAATAATATTCTCCCACAGGGAGAAAAATGTTAATATACAATTTTCAGCATTAGATAAATTCAGGTACCTTAGAAGAAGCAGCTTCATGTTTTTGACCAAAATAGGCCAGTGATGCTCTAACGTTTTAATTGTCAAGCATTTTATGTGAGAGGTGTCAAAGGATTCAGAGTCTGTTAAAATAACTGTTACACAACCATGTTCATTAACCCTCTCTATCCTCGCCTGAGGAGGCTCTGGAGACTCAGAGTGGTCCATACTACTGTTTGATTGCTCGAGAGGAAACTTTAACACTGGCTCACTAAGTTTAAACTGTACAGATTTACTATCACTCTTATCACCAGCTGATGTTGAAGGTGAACTACTATGTGTTTGCAGATTAGAAAATGCACTATGTAAATTATCACTACGGGAACTAGAGGGGATTTGTGCACTGTTACTACTACTACTACCACAACTTGGACCACCCCTGAATGGATTGTCCTCAGCCACTTGGCCACTGCCAGAAGTATTTACAAGGCTACTCTCCTCTAACGGATGCTGCTCAACATCTTTCCATTCAACTATCCTCTTAATTATGTCTAAGCTGAAGTTAATTTTTTGTACTGTAATCCTATTTATCCTATCAAACAAGTATATATTTTCTGTTATTTGTTGCAACCAATTTTCATCAACTGTATCCTTAGAAACAATTAGAAAACTAGCTAATACTCTACATGCTACAAATGTTATAAACTTACTTTTATGTTCTGATAATTCCACAACCTCACTGATCCAGTCATGTCTGTTCCGCACAAACAAGTCACATGCGTACATCAACCTCGAACATATGGTGCCAGTATTATTTTGTTTCAAATATATATCAAACATGAGCTGCATAGTTGACAGGTAAGTAAGGGAACATGTTATTGGCCATGACGCAATATGTAATCTTCTGTCAAACAATTGACAAAGAGAATTTTCATCAAAACCACACAAACATTGTCCAACTAAAGCATTTTGTATAATTCTGAGCTCTGCTAAAAGTGTGTCATCTGCAGCAGTCCAGTGAGGTATGTTATTGGAGCATGAAGGAATGATGTCAACATTTGTATCACTTGGGAGCCTCAAAATAGAGGAACAGTCAACTGCATCCTCGCTTACTGTGCCACTATCGGGCGACTCGCCATTCCTTGATGTATAATCCCCAGAATTATCGGCAGGTGGTGTCTCAGAGTCGTAAATGTCAGTGAGAAGATCCTCAGCAGATTTGTCACTCCCATCGTCGATGTCAGGACCGTCAATTCTTTGCTTTTTCTTCACAGGTTGGTCAGAAGCCATCCCTTCATCTGACGTTGGATAACAAACTTGCCCTCGTAAAACCATTAACCCGCGTGTATAGGCAACCAAAATATGTATTAGCGTATGCTTAATAATTCCATATTGGCACTTGCATTGTTATCATTCTGAAAATAAAAAGACAAATGAATGCATGACCTTTCGTTCAGCTACCCAGTTACGCGAACGACAAAGCTTAAGGATACTTGCTTGTTCTTTAAGATTTTACATTATATTACTATGAAAACTTCATTACTAATGGTCTAAGCTTGAACTTTACAATAGATAATATCTTAATCTCACGTTGTAAATAGAATTATAGTGAACTTTCCAAAATATTTTGATGGCACACATACCATTGAAACAAAAATGAGGTTGTTTATACACGTTTTTTCAGCCTTGGTATCCATAAATCACTTCTATGTTTATGCTTCACTTCAATAAAACACAATCATACACGATTTTATGTGATATTTGTATATAATTCCTTAATAACTTCAATCACAACTTTGTCGAATAAAAGATCGACTCCATTACGTACAATGACGCTCTGTCAGTTGAGGTGTTCATTAAAATGGAATTTATTTGAAAAATCCTAATATATTCTTTATAAAAAAATATTTTTTATTGTAAACATGTTATTTTTCATTAAATATTATGTTAAGTACAAAAATGCTATATTTTATTCATTTTTCTAATTAAACTGCAAAAAAAGATTGTTAGTTTTAGTTATTTCCGGTGTTATATCAAGCAAGGACGTTGCCAGTTTGACGACTTCTGAATTTAGCAATTCCAATACTAAGTTTTATCAGGTAGCAAAAAAGTTACTAACTCAAGACAAAGAATTCTATAATCATTTATTGAAATTTGGAAGTAATGAAATAACTAATGTAGGCTTATATTTATGTGGCTTCATTCGCTTAGACAAGATTAAGAAATCTATTCAAATATTATGTTTGAATTTAACGTTATTTTATTACATTTTATTCTGTCTCATAAATTTATAAAGCTTTGTATTTTATGTATATTAACGATTTCAAAACTGCTAATGTAAATGTAATAAAAAGTTACAAAACTCCCTAAACGTACAGAAATAAATTAGTTTTTATTTATGACAAAATATTTTCTTATTTATAACAATAGCTTGCAAAAATGATGTAATTATATATTACATAAAATTCCTTGGTGAATTTGTATATACAATTCTTTAAATAAATAATGTAATTGCAAACGAAACTTAAGCAAAATATAAGATAACAAATATGATCATGGATCTGGTAACATTTTTAGTGTCTTCGACTCTCCGAGGAAAATGTCTGCTTTCGAAAGACTCGAAAATTATTTTCATGCTATAAAATAATAGTTTTATCTATAATTATCAAAAGTTTAAAATTTGATCAGGTGAATATTTCAAATATAAAATGTAACTGTGCTATAATAGTGACAATGATGACTCATCGTAGTGTTTTTGCATAACAATCGATAGAATAAATTTAGGTTAAGATATTTGTGCTGCCTTATTTGAACCCTTACAACAGATTTTTAAAGCGTAGAAATTTATATGAATTAGAATATTAGTTATATTATTTATTCACGAGTGCATATTATGTTTTATTTATAGTCATAATGCGGAAACGTATCGATATGTCATCGGCTTTCAGCTTTTAGTTTTTTTTTGTGTATATAATGCTATGCTGTCTAAATAAAGTTCAAATCTTAAAGTTGCGAAAGCGTTCTAATATCGACTGACATTCGCAACCTTGTAATATACGAATAGAAAGCATTAGTCGCCTTTGAATAACTAGACAATGGTGAAAACCTCTGATTTCCTGTTAGCCTGTTCACTGGACCTTCAGTGCAGCACTTATTTACAAATGTCAATTCTATCATTAAAATAATACACTACATTTTTCGTTTGTTTTATAGTTAAATATTCAGAGTGATATGATACTTGCCTAATTTAGGACTCTATAGTTTAGACAACACCCACTCAATTAAATGACAGTCTCTATAAATAAACTATTATTTTCACAGCCAATACTGTTAATATTTACAATGATTATTTGGTGATATAAAAATTTACATGTATTTAGTATTCACCAAGAATTAGCTTTGATTTAAAGTAATTATGTTCTCAGTATTAATTCCTAATTGCAGGAACTTAATTGAAAATGGAGCAAAATATTCGGACCAACACAACAAACTTTAGGTGTTATTAAATTTATGTGTGAATCTCATTAAGTGTAAGTGTTTGAGGACATGCCCTACAGTGTTTTGGTGATTTGATTGTGAGACTAGTGAATTAACACCATGTCTGACGAAGAGGATTCCTCCCCAGACTGGGCGTTGGCCCCTACAAATAATGTACCAGGTGAGAATTTGTTATAACTTTCTTAGCATGCTATTAAACTAAATATTGTTTAAATTATATGATGGAAATAAAGTTTAATTTTGAAACATGAATAGTTCTAAATAAGTAATAAATTTGATAATTAGACCTAAACACATGAAATAACTACTATTATAAAAATAACTATATTCTTGGTTTTAAATAATGAAATAATGAAAAACTCATATTTTTAATTTTATTTACTTTTTATTTACATATAACATAAATAAGAAATGTTTTAAAATTTATTTACACCAGTATTTGTCAAATATTTATTTGAAAGTTAAAAAAATAAATAAACAGGAAATTAGTACACAGATTACATGTTGTATATCAGCTGTAACATGCTTTTGTTTTAGTAATGTTTTGGTCATTATCATTATCAACCTCTAAGTGATTAAAGTAATGTGTCTAAATGTGATATGTTGAAATTGCTTTTTTTTTTAAATATAATTATAATTTAAAAATATATGATACAACATATATTATTTATTATTTGTTTTAAATATATATTTATTAATTATTGAGTATTCTTTTATTTATTGTATAAATATATATTTTTTATATTTCAACATGTTTTTTTTATTATTTATTCAAATATAAAACAGTATTCCAATCAATGTTTGTCACATAGGCACAGATTTTGAGTTTATCACAAGCACTTAACAATATATAGTACTTGATGTATATCGGATGATATTATGATTATCTAATATCTATATATAAATAATACCATATACAAATTTTGTTTTTTTAATATTTTTTATAAGTTTAGGCTGGCCTATTAATTGAATTATATACATTTTTATAACTTATATATCCAAAAATATAAATGTCATTTTTTAAATTTATTTTTTAAAGAGTAATTTATGATTTTATTTAATATATTACGAACTGATTACCATTTTTTTTTAATTTTCACGTTTTTTTCTGCATATCAGATTTTCTAGATAAGCATAGAAAACTTAGTGTCAGGACACTCAGTTTGTCGCGAATACGAGAAATTGCGTGTTGAGTGGCGAAACTTAACGCTGTACTTTGGTGCACAGTGCAGAAATTTAAAAAATATAAATATAATCATTTACAGATAGACACACAGCCACAATGGCATAATAAATATTTTATAATATTATTATTACTTCGTTTATAAACATTTTGCTCTTCCTATTACAATTATTTTCCTTATTCCAAGGATGTATAACGTAATAATTATAATATTTTCAAATTAAATTATGTTTATGTATTGTCATGTACTAGCTGTATCCCGCGATTTCGTTTACGTGGATCATCAAACTTAAAATCCCGTTTATTCTCGTTATAGTAGGAATTTCGAAAAATCCTCTCGTAATGCTCCTCTACCCCCCATGGGCAATAGTTTCGTCTGTACGTTGTCTGTCCGTTACTCAGTAACGCAAGCGTTTCATATATATAGACTAATTGTTTTAAATGAAGTTGATAATAAGAAAAAATACATAAAAAGTTACATACTGTAGCAATAAATAAAAAATTAGCACATTTGTTCTCAAGGCAGGGGAAAAACAAAGTGCCAGATGTTGTACTTGCATATTACAAATGGAGGGAAACAAAGAGATTATAAATAGTCCAGGGATTCTGAATCTTTCAACGTAACACTTAGCAGGCTTTTATTTATAAAAGTTTGATTGCCATTTTGTTTGTATTTGTGAAGTATGAGCAATGCATCTATTGCAAAGGTCACGGGTTTGATGTACGATTGTGTTTTCGTTTAATCCCTACCCAGATATATACGACATTTATGATTAAGATATTTTTTTACTTACTTTATGTATAATAAATATAAAAAAAACCATTTGCTGAGCCAGGCAATAGATTCTGACCATAAACGCTGGTGGTCATGGATTCGATTCCCATTCATGAGAATTATATTTAAATTATTTTCATTTACTCGCTTTGGTAAGAGACGCTAGGTCCGCCAATATTCAATAAACAAAGTTTAGAATCGGGCGGAAATAGAAGAACGGAGTGTCTTGATAATGAAATTCTCTTAGATAAATATGTTCATAACGTTATCTTCAGCTACACTGTAAAATATTTTGAAACTAAAAACGTCTACAATGTTCAAAATTTAATAAACAACAACTATTTTCTTCGTTTTAAGTGTTCTGCATCATTGCATGCTAGGTAGCAAACGTCGCGCTCTGTCTATTCAGCTCGTGGTTGAAACCAAAAAAATTGTATTCATATTGAGATTTGAAAATTTTCATAGTTTGCGTACGTTCAGATTCTTCTCAACTGTGTCGGGGAATCATCTCTTAACACAATTTCGGAATTCCGGAAATTAAATATACATGTAGGTAGTTTTAAATATTAACAAATCGTCTCCCAAGCTACATTGCAAAACACCCTCAAATGTTCACGCATTTGTCGCATATAGTAGGGAAAACGTAGAGAACACAGTGTTCGGACACTGCGTTGTCCATTTTCTGACTAATTTAAAAATATTGCATGTCGATTGCCGGATTCTAACGCCGCTCTTTGCCTTACAAGAGAGGGTAAATGAAAATTATTTAATTATAAATCCTCCCCCCGAGTATATATTGAACCCACAACAACCCCTTTATAGACACTGTACTTCTGCGCCTTGATTTATTTTTTAGTGTTGGAAATGCATTTTACGTAGACCACCGGTGTCACCGTGATTGCTTCAACTCAACAAATTAATAATATTCAATTATTAGCACGTAAAGAAAAAGTATCTTTAAGGAAACATGTTTTCCTATAAAATAGTATCGAAGCATTGATTATTTAAACTTTGTCAGTCTACTTAGAATAATGACAAAATTAGTGTTTTTGCACTTGTATTAGAGTACGTAGAAGATATCGGTATTTGTAATTTATTGTTTCGCTTATCATCGATCAGCTGATGGGTTTTCGGTCATTAACTTAATAAAAATAAAGTTAATTTTACATTGGCTTTTGCTAAATTTTCTAAGAGTATTAACAAAGATTAAATATTTTTAAAAATGTTATTCAATCACTTATATAAGAAAAAATATTTAGAAACAAAAAATTGAACGTAGCAGGATTTGCATCCGCATCTCTTGGAATCTATCCAAGCGCTCTTCAGTTCTTGTTAAACAAAGCGAGGTGTAGCTTAAAGCCACTAGAGACACTGCCTCTAAATTGTCAAAAAATGGTTTATCAGCAAAAATGGAAAGTAATGTATTACTCTTTTACGCCTCTTGGTCATAAATATTGCTTCATCTAGAGGCGGAGTACGTAATTGAATACATACATACATACATAGCTTTACGCTGTATCCCGCATATAGCAGGGTAGGCAGAGGGAACCTAGTGTTAAGACATTCCATTCCCCACTTTCCGCCGAATTGAGACATTGCGTGCTGAGCGGCGGAACTTATCGTCGCGCTTTGCCTTGTTACCAAACCCAGGAAATTAAAATTTCCATTTCCTGGTGTGGGAATCGAACCCACAACCTGTCGCGTTTACAGTCGCACGTTGTGCCTAGGCGTAATTGAAGTCATTTGATAATAAATAAATAATATTTTTAAAATTAAATTCATATAAATAATTTGAGAGCTTGATGTTACAAAACATAGTTTTTTTCGTAGTAGCCATGACCTAATATTACAAAACGAAAATATTTGAAATATTTTAATAAATACAATTTGTAGTTTATATAAATCAATACTAAAGAGTCCTAAATACGCGTTGATTATGCGTTTGGACGGATTCCAAGAGGTGCGAGTTCAAATCCTGTTATGATAATATTTTTAAACGTTAATTTTATATGTGATCATAAAAAATATTACAATGTCTTTACATATATTTTTATCTTTGTGATAAAGTATTAACAAACATTGTGTTTTGATCACGGTTCAAATGAAATAAATTCAAAATATCCTAC
The DNA here is from genome assembly GCA_033558755.1 of Philaethria dido. Taxonomy (NCBI): domain Eukaryota; kingdom Metazoa; phylum Arthropoda; class Insecta; order Lepidoptera; family Nymphalidae; genus Philaethria; species Philaethria dido. The sequence goes on from JAKGSA010000709.1 coordinate 35,096, forward strand.
ACTTCTCTTGATACATTTTCACCTATATAACACCAATGCTTACTGTTTTATTATGAGCAGTAGAATTTTCGAGAAATTCTCCGTTAGCAATCCTTAAACTCTCAAACTCTCTCTCTTTCTTCTACGTCCAATAGTTTCCTGTTTTTTGTCTTTTAGTCATTCACTCAGTATTTATAGATATGTAGATTGATATTTTTGCTGTTCTTCGAAAGTTGTAAATTTTTTATTAGATGTTTTTGCTAGAGATGTTTTTGAACATGGATTTAAATAATTTTTAAGTTCAATGTATTACTTATATTAATAATACTATTTTTTTAGTTTTTAACAAAATATTAAATTAAAATGTCCAGTTACTTAACATGTTATGTTTTTATTATTTCTGTCAATCGCTGCGCGCAACCCTATAATACAACACACAAGTACAACTACACTGTACAAACAAAATCAATATACAAGCTGTTAACCGCGACTTCACTTGCGTGATTAATGGCACTCCATATTATCTTATATATGAGTTAATTCGGCCAATAATTTTTTTACATATTTTTTTCAATAAAAAGTATCCTATGTCCTTTTCAATACCTTTAAGAATATGTGCAAGTTTCATCGATTCAGTGGGTTTGGCGTAAAAGCGTAACAAACAAACTTACATTCACATTTATAATATTAGTAGGGAGAAAAAGATGCACTATGGACACACAGTTCGTACTTTTTGTTAAAAAAACCATTTTTGTTTCTACTGTGTATGATTTTTGGTGTTTAGTTTTTGTAATTAGGTGCCCTTTGTTATATTTGATGTGCCAACCATATTCTTTTATTTCTTACTTTGGGAGCATTCTATGTTCAATTTCGGCATTTATTTTTGTATTCAAATATATGGCATAGAGTATATAATAAAAAGTAATGATATTTACTATAAATATTCTGAACAGAACTATACATATAGTACGTCTGGAGTAGATTTTATTTTTTACTTAATTAGAAAAATCTACTATAGCTTAACTAGTTAATTCATTTTAAATAAATCGAAAAATAATTGTCCCACGAAAAAAATTTTGAACAGGAAAAACTATAAAATTTTGTGAAATTACTAATAATACTACCTGCAGCATATGTTTGGACATGTCGTGGCGCAGAGGCACAAGCGTGCGATTGTAACCGCGACAGGTTGTGGGTTCGATTACCACTCCCTCCAGGAAATGGAAATTTTCATTTCCTGGGTTTGGTAACAAGGCAAAGCGCGGCGTTGAGTTCCGCCACTCAGCACGCAATGCCTCAATTCGGCGGAAAGTGGGGAACGGAGTCTCTTAACACTAAATTCCCTCTGCCTACCCTGCTATATGCGGGATATAGCGTGAAGCTATGTATGTATGTATGTATGCATATGTTTGGACATTAAAACCTAAAATCTCGATTATTCCCGTTTTCGTAGAAATTTAAAAAACTCCTCTCATAGTGTTCGTCCACACTCAGCATCTATATACAGCGTGATTCTTTTTATGTATATATAAATTGAATAATGATAGTCCCTCGAAAATTTTTTAAGTGTTCTGATAAATACGAGCTTATTTCCTTCATTACACAATCGTCACTCAGTCGTAGCGTCAAATAAACAAACGGAACTTCCCATTGATATAAGTTATTATAATATTGGTTATTGCTAAGAGAATAGTAAATATACATTAAGTACGTACTTTACTAGTAATGGAAGGAGCTTGGTTAAGATAACAATAAAATCAAGGACGAAAATGATGTGTCTAAGACGGACAGAGAGTGGAGAAAGGGGCTGTTTTTTTATACTAGGTCTTGCCTAGTTCTTTCAGTGTACCTGGGTTTAGTCTAGATTCTCTTTACCTGGATTTTGGTCTAGATTCTCTCTCCCTAAGACCTATATGAGATAGGTGGAGTAAAATATTACCAATAAGAAAAATAATAAACAGGGCAAAGCGCGGCGTTAAGTTCCGTCACTTAGAGTGCCTTAATTTTCGCCGGAAAGGAAATGTTAAAAGGGAACGGGATGTTTTACACTAGGTTTTCTTGTTCCCTCTGCCTAACCTGCCATGTGCGGGATACAGCGTGGAGCTAAAAAAATTAATATGAGTACTTATAGAACGTAACTTAGGTCAGATAACAAAACAAATAGTTAACGCAATCAAGGTCGTATCGTTTAGCTTTACCTAATTACTGTGTATACTAATTAATTATTACCTCATCGTTGCAAAGTGCGTAAGTGTCTGGTAGTACTCGAGAAGGTTGTGGATTCGATTCCCGCTAGAGGGAATATTTTATTTTCTCAATGAATCTTTTGAGGTCTTTGGGTTTTCTTAAAGACTTCTCTCATAAGTAGCCTAATATAAATAATGTTTTGCACGAAATGGTGAATGTTTATATTAAAAAAAATTGTTTCTATGGCTTAGTAAGGCAAGACGTGTTTGCCTATAATTTATCCAAAAATATGTGGAAATTGTAGAACAGAGTGTCTTAACACTAGGTTTCTTCCACCTACTTCGCTAAAAGCGAGATGTGTAAAGATAACAATAATTAATTAACATTTTATAAGCACTGATTCACCGACAGCTATGGGTGCACAATGTGCCGTATTATTGTTCGTTAAAGGCTATGGGATATCCTCTTTGTACGGCATTGTTTTGGCACTGTTTCCTGTAGATTGTATGTTGAAATTATTGTACTGTGAAGTAATATTTAATTATGTTGATGGACGAATTTTAGTGTTTTTTTTTAATTTGTACGTTTTTTGTTAGGGTTGTCGATTTGTTTTTAGTCATTTTAGTTTCACCTGTATTTGTTAATGTAAGAAATCCTGTAATGCTATTTTGGGCCACTGCTTGCTGTCCAACTTTACTTAAAAATTTGCATATATGTCCGGCTGACTATAGAATATTGTCATTACAACTAACTGTTCTTATCAAAATGATTTCGATGGGGATGAAATTATGTTTCATGAGTTCCTTTAAATTTCATCAAAGACATGGCGTAGCGTAAAAAATGTTAAGATTGCCCTTTGTCTTATTAAACCGACGAAGGAATAATAAATGTTTTTATTCTTATATCTGACATTGCCTTTTTATACAATTTCTTGATTATTATATTTTTTTTATAAAGATATATAACTCTCAAATGTGATAACCCTAACATTTGCCATGAAACACGTATAATTTCTATGATATTGCGTATGTTTTTATAATTTTTACTGTTAACGCGTAAAGCCACAGACGCGATGCAATTATTGCTGCTTGCCTGAGCTCAGACGTAAATTAAAGTTATTTTTGAAATACATAATAATTATAATTGGAGCATTAATTTATACTACCACCTGTATGTAATTATAATGAAAGCAAGATTAGATATAGACGAAGCTTTGATACATTTACAGAGAAAGTACATTTTTTAAAAATCGTTTAATCTCTACTAAAATTATTAATATTAGCGTTGTAATGTAATTGATTTGGTTAAAAAGAAAATTATATATAACTCGCATGGGTATTAGAGTCGGCAGAGTGAACCTAGTGGCACTCCGCTCTCCGCTTTCCGCCGGAATATAGAAACACAAAACCGCGTTTTGTCTTACTAGAAATGATTAAATAAATATAACCATTCTCCGAGTGGAAATCGAACCCAGAACTACTCATGTTTATCGCACCACTTAGGCGCCTAATATAAATATTAGTATAAAATCATTAAATATTATGAGTTAATGAATTCAAAAATGAAATGATATGTAAAAAAAACATAAAAATAATTTATTAAATTAATTAATACACAGTACGAATTCTATCTGACGTGAATAGATAGCGAATATAGACATAAATAAAATTTAAATATATCCATGACACTATTTTTTTAATTATATGCATACATACGTCATTGTGGTGATGATGTGCCAGATTGAGTACTAAAGCTGCATATAGTTGTATATTTATATTTTAGTTGTTTTTCCGTATATGTAGATACTATATTAGTATCTATTAAAATAATTTTTACATTGATTTGTTTTACCAGAGTTGAGATTATGATTATTTTTAATATGATCATGTGTCCCAGTGGGAATTGAATCTATAACCAATTGTGTTTAGACGGTGTCCCACTGCGCCTGTTGAGTGGCGGAACTCAACGCCGCCCTTTGTCTTATAAGAGTGGGAAAATGAAAATTATTTAAATATAATGATTCCCTGATCGGAAATCGAACTAAAGTTAACTCTTTGTTAAGCTCTATTCCACTGTGCCATGATGGCCTCTATTTCTACTTTAAAAGTTAAAAATATTATCTTTCGTACTATAAGGATTAATATTTTGACTGATAAAAAATTTTTATTTTTTCAGTTTTAGGTATAAAACGACTAAAGCAGATCGAGACGATGTTTGTATCGCGAAGACTCCAAGGTCCAAGGACTCAGGGTCTGAGCGTGGAGACACTCATAGATATGCTGCTGGTGTTATACGATGAGTGTTGTAACAGCAGTCTTCGGAGAGAGAAAGCCATCGCCGACTTTATACAGTATGGTAAGTGGGATTGTTACTTATGTACTATGACGGAGGTCTTAGGTTTGATTTATAATGCAATGTTTTTTTTTATCCTCCACTTTTTTGTCCTTAGTAGAAAAGTGGAGTGGCGGAACTCAAAGCCACGCTTAGTTTTACTAGAACGGGCACATAAAAATAATATAAATGTATTCCATGCACCTAACAGGACATCCAATCCTTTTTACAGTCAAACACTCTCACAAAATTTGTTTATTCTCTTCCGCCAATTAATAACATATTTCTACTTCACGTGTAATTATTATATATGAAACAGATCTTACGAAAAAAATATTAATCTAAATCTCTTATTGCAAATAAATAGACTGTAAACGAAAGTGTAACGCGAACTTGAGATACATACGAGATAGTTCATACTTCCATACGTTCTTTTTAATATTTTCTATTGAAGTTGTCAGTGAAACGTGTAATAGATGATAGTATGTTAGTTTCGATTGAGGGGGATACAAAGCCACGCTAATATGGTCGACCTCTGACCCCGGAGTCGGTTAGAGCTGGCCTACATGGATTAATGCCATAGAATCGTTATGTGAATAATTTTGGACCCCTTTTTTATGAAAATTATGTAGGGCGGATGAGTATGTTTTTTTTTTAACTTCACGCTGTATCCCGCATATAGCAGGGTAGGCAGAGGGAAACAGAGAACCTAGTGTTAAGACAAAGTTAGTGTTTTGCCAATGTTTTTATTTATATTTACTAGCTGTTACCCACGGCTTCACTCGCGTGGTTGATAGTAGTCCATACTATATATTATAGTTCATAGAGCATATATATATAGTTAATTGGAAAGTTCGAAGTAGCTTGATTTTCAAACGCCAAAATATTTTCTTAAATAAAAAGTATCTAATGTCCTTTTTAATACCTCCAGGAATACGTGTTCAAAATTTCATGTTAATAGGTTGAGTGGTTTTGGCGTGAAAGTGTGACAAACAAACTTACATTCAAATTTATAATATTAGTGTGGATTAACCATACAAAGTATATATGGAGAAGACGTGGAAGCTAATATTTATTTAATAGAAGTGCTTTCTACGAGCGAAATATATGTAATAATACTTTTCATAATAAAAAATAAAATAAATATTACACATATGGTAGTTCCATGTGACATACACTTTTGTATAAAGTGACATGCATCTTACTTAGCAATGCGTATTGTACGTGTCGACGGATTCTAGATTTTCAACCTCATTTGTTACTCTTTGAATTTTTTTATTTTTATTTATCTACTTAGTTGTTATTATTAATACCGTTATTATATTTATAGTGTTTTATACAATTTTATATATTGTCTATATTGAAGTTGTAAGTGAAACGTATGTAACAGATAGACGGTTTATATTAGTTTGGGATTAAAGGGGATACACCTCTGAACGTCGACCTCTGATCCCTCATTTCTGTTCGCTGGCATAGGATGATGCTATAAAATATTTTTGTTGCAATTTTTTTTTTATTTTAACGTATTACTTATAATGAAATAATGGTTAAACATATATTTGTTGTACATAACATACATACGTACATATATAGCTTCACGTTGTATCCCGCATATAGCAGGGTAGGCAGAGGGAACCTAGTGTTAAGACTCTCCGTTCCCCACTTTCCGCCGAATTGCACGGAAAATTCGTTTTTCTGTGTTTTTTTTTTTCATGAAACATAAACAAAACGGAAATATATGTGATTTAGATATGTGTACGTGTTAGATTAGGAAATAATGTTATAGAAGGAATTCAAAGACTTACACTTAGGATAAGAAAAATATTTATAAATACATACATACATAGCTTCACGCTGTATCCTGCATATAGAAGGGTAGGCAGAGGGAACCTAGTGTCAAGACACTCCGTTCCCCACTTTCCGCCGAATTGAGGCGTTGGGTGCTGAGTGGCGGAACTTAACGCCGCGCTTTGCCTTGTTACCAAACTTAGGAATTGAAAAATTCCATTTCCTGGAGTGGGAATCGAACCCACAACCTGTCGCATTTACAGTCGCGCAGTGCCTCTGCGCCACGAAAGGCGTTATATTTAGAAATATGTAAAAATATTGTACGTAGCAGGATTCGAACGTCTTCAAATCTCTCTAAGCTCTAGCCAATTAAGGTAAACCTATAAATCCTGCTACGTGTACTTAAAATCGATTTATTTACTTTTGATAAAGGTATCGATAATCGATAGTAATTTAGTTTTATGTGACCCGCATACAACGTTACGCCAGCTGTGTGTCGATTTGCTTAAGCCGCGGGCTAAGCTGCTCCACAAACACATTGCGTCAATAGCTGAATTTATAGTACACGAGTTACGAGTTAGGAGGTGTTCTGGGGTTCGATTCCCAATGTGAATTTTACTATTTTTATCTTCTACCAATATGAATTGTATATTATTTGTCTTTAAACATATTTTACATTAAGTGAGGTTAGCAGAGAGAACCTAGTGTTAAGACACTCCGTTATCATAACATTTCCATTCCCCACTTTCCGCCCAATTGACGCATGTCGAGCTGAGTAGCGTAACTCAACGCCGCGCTTTGCCTTGCCACCAGAGCGAGGAAATGAAAATAATAATTATTTTTTTATAATATTTATTTAACTTTTATATCTACGGAATAATATGGAAATATATTGGTTTTATACTATGGCCTTAAATAATTTTTACGACATGCTGTGCCTGCCAAATGCATATTCAAGTGTTTGGAATTTTGCATATAGGTCTCTATGGGTACTTAAATGTGGCTATTATGACTCTTTAAACGATTGTTTCTTAATGGTTTCTGATTTAGATATTAGGGTATTCATTTTTTTATAAACAGTCACATAGGTAAATTGAACCAAGTAACGTACTGTTCCGTTCTTACAAAAAAATTACGTGATGGATGACATTGAGTCATACATAGATTTTTTTAATATAGCTATGAAAGCAAATTTTGAATAAAAACTTTTATTTAGATTGTTCATTATGTTAGAATAACTCTTCCCGTAGTTTTTGGTGATATTATTACATTTTGGCAGTTTGCAAGATGTTCCTGCATTTTGTATTATAAGTTATGACCTCGGAAATCATTAAGCTTTACGATAACTAGTTATTTTTAGAAAACGTATAAAAGGTTTGAACACAGCGGAACTTGAACCCGCGCCTCTTGGAAACCGTCCAATCGCTCTGACTGCTAAGCCATGTGTTCTTTTCTACACATTTACGTCGAATTTTTTATACATTTGTTACAACTTATTTTTTTGCTGTTAGTCAAAATTTTTATACGTTTTCTCAAAATATCAGTTTTCTAAATGTGTAAATAACACTTTGAGCAATTAAAAACAAGACATACATACGTACATATATTACATACATACAATATTAAAAAATAATTATTTTTCTATATATTTTTATAAATATTACAGTGAAACCAGTAGCAACAGCATTAAAACGTCTCAGGCTATCGCGAGACGATTTCGAGCTCGTCAAAGTAATCGGCCGCGGCGCCTTCGGGGAGGTTTGCGTCGTTCGAGCGTCGTTTATGCAGGTAGTTATAGAATCTTAAATAAATACTTTGCTTTATACTTTGTACAGGGAATAATAAAAATATATTTTATTACATATATAATTTTATAATAATTACTATTTAAAAGAATTAGAAAAATTCAATAAATATATGTTTTTTTGTAGCAGGGCACAGAAAATGTGAATACATCAGCAGGAACCATATCGGCTACCACCGGCGACCGAGTCTATGCCATGAAGATACTGAACAAGTGGGAGATGTTAAAGGTAGGATAATTTTTATTTATATGAAAATTATATGAAATTGGGTTACTTATAAAAATCATGAAATTTTTATAAGGTAGCAGAATTTCTTTAGTTGACAGCACTTTTGCAGGCAGGTTTAACGGTATTTCTTCAAACTTCTGACCCTTTAACATAATAAAACGTCTTCCTATGAAAGTAGGTATACCACTATGAAAAAAGGTGAGGTTGGGATCTTAAATATGTTTTATAGTACTTTCATATGAGTCGTAAAAGGACAAAATCTTGAAGAATCACCCTTAATACAAAGCATATATTTATTATCTTTATTATATTTTTTAAAATCTAGTTCTTCTAATGTTATAAATGTGAAAGTTTGTTAGGATAGATATTTGTTATTGTTTCAAACCAAAAATACTAAACGGATCTAGTTAAAACTTTACAGTAATGTAGTTTTTATATCAGTATGTGTCATACGCTATGTTCATGTACATGATTTTGTGTAATTTGGCCGTAATATGATGTTAAGATTTTGTAATTTATTTTCTACAATATACATTTTAAAAAGTTTCAAGTGTACGAGGTGTGTTCAAAAAGTAAGGTGACTGTGAAATTTGGCGGGCAACGTACTTTCGATTATCGATTTTTTTATTTTGTTATGTTGGTACACTCTTCCCGAACATCTGTACCAAGTTTCAAGTGTATAGCATTTTTTGTTTGGTTGGGAGAGGCGTAAAGGTTATAAGTGTTTTTGCGTGCTCGGCGATTTCTTGCTATCCGAAAAATATGGTTGCATCAAATTTTGTGTAAAAAAATAAAATAAAGTGCTCCAAAACACTTAAAAAATGTTGACAGTGGCATACGGTGAAACTGTTCTGAGTAAAAAAATGTTTACAAAGTGGTACAAACTCTTCAAGATATTTAAGGAAGATGCTCAATGACGAAGACTAGCCTCATCTGGACATTAAGCTTACGTCAACAACTATTGTGATGAAAACGTTCAAGCAGTGAAGAAAATTATTCTGGAAATCTTTGCGTCGAATCACTATCAGAGGTGCTGAGGATGTTGGTATATCCAGCTTGGCTCGTGCCATGAAATTTTTCTAACTCGTTTTTGGGCATGAGGGCGTGTGTCAGCGAGTTTGTTCAGAGAGGTATAAATCAATTTCATCTTTGCTGGCGTTATGAGGGAGATCTTTTTGACCAAAAACAACTTTTTGAAAATCATGCCTCGGCCACCATATTCACCGGATTTGGCCCCCATGTGACTTTTTTCTTGTTCCCAAAACTAAAGAGACCTATGAAAGGACGGAGATTTGCAACGATTGAAGAGGCTAAAGGGCTGCATCGCTGGAAGAGCTCAAGGCTATACCGAAAGTGCTTATGAGGAAGTGCTTTGACAATTGGAAAAAACTAGGGTGGCATAAATTGTATTGTATCTGAGGATTACTTTGAAGGGACAAGCATAAATATTGATAAATAAATAAATATTTTCTTAAAAATACAAGTCACCTTACTTTTGAACACCACCTCGTATACTAGCGATTAGTAGTATATTTTATTATTACTTTTTACATACGTTGTAGCTTCGCGCTGTATCCCGCATATAACTTGGGAGTAGGCAGGAGAAACCTAGTGTTAAGACACTTCGTTCCCCACACTTTCCCGCCGAATTGGGGCATTGCGGTGCTGAGTGGCCGGAACTCAGCACTTTCGCCCTTCGCCTTGTTACCTGGAAATGAAAAATCCATTTCCCTGGGTATTTGGGAATTGAACTCATAACCTGTCGCCGAACAGTCGCACGCTTGTGCCTCTGCGCCACAACAGGCATTATTTTATTTGTTGTTTGGTTTTTAATACAATTTTCCTTTACATATTCTTCAGAGAGCAGACACAGCGTGTTTTTCAAGGGAACGTACTGACGTGTTGGTGTTCGAGGACCGGCGTTGAAAGGATCACCAACCTGCATTACATGCATTTCAGGGATGAGAACACAATTTGGTATATTTATATTATTTTTATCACACACACATGTGACGTCATCTAAACCAAGCCAGTCTATTTTCTCGCCTTATTTACTTTGGCTTTTTGAAGTTTCATTTATTGGATTTATTTTTCTTAGTACATTTTTAATATGAATACAAAGAAACAAATAGCTGCATTTACTATCTGGTATTGCTAGCTGTATAATAAAATGTGACAGAACATAATTCAAATAGTTTTTACAATATTATTCCTAATCATTGCATCTTTTTCCACTTCTTTTTGTTAACTTTTTCCCTATATTTTCTTCTTTTTTTTTACTTGATTAGGCCACGAACTAATATATGTTTATCTATAGTGACATCATATATAGTACAAAACAATATGGCGAAGTATTTGTGTTTGTGCACGTCAGTACCTGGTGATGGACGGCTACTACTGCGGCGGCGACCTGCTACGACGCTGCTGTCAAGTTCCGAGGGACTACGCCTGCCGAGGACATGGCGCGCTTCATCGCGGAGAGATGGTGCTCGCCGTGCACACAGCGATGCACAACTGCGATACGATGCACAGGTCAGCCGCGTTGTCCATAAGTTGCAAATCGCTATGCTTGTGAAGCAGGGGTGCTTGACCAACTCCTTTGACATATATTGCCCTTAATATCTTGTCGAAGGATCACTCTTGCAATGATTTTAAAGACTGATAAAGATGGCTTATAGGTTTGAGAATATGTATTTATCGTTCATCAACGTCGAGCCTCAAACATGTAGCGATTTAATCCGTTAAAGTTATCGTTAAAATATGTGCTAACTAACGACCCGCCCCGGCTTCCCGCGCCGGTGGACTTTTATTTTTAAACTCTCTGAAAAAGAATTCAGTAAATTTACTCGATTTGGCCGCGTCCGCTGTAGAGGAGGCGACCTGCTTCATAGATGTGCGGGAGTGCGTCCTGCCGTTTCATCGTGCGACACATATCGACCACGCGAAGCGCCAATTTACCTGGAATTACAATACCAATTACAATTTTTAAATTCGTAATATCTTTTCAATGGATTATCCGATTGAAATAAAATAAAAATAATTTATAGCTATTGAAACAATCTTTGCTCAATAAATAGTATATATTTCATTATGAGGATTAGTGACGATATTATGATCAATAAACATAGGCTAATAATTTTAATTACTTTATTCTATGAAGAGTAAGTTATAATGGCTAAAAAATATAAATGTTTGGATTTATATCACCATCGCGGACTTTGTAAGGCATTATTGGAGTTCACCGGCACTTATAGAGAAGTCAACCATATGTGTCTAACCATTTTTAGAGAGCGAAATTGTTCACGCGAATCGTTAACGTACGGTAGTTTTGTCGACTTACTCCACAATTTTTCGCTACTACGAAAAATCCTATCTATTTTCCGGGATAAAGTAACAGCCTATACGGATTCGGAAAATCCCTCTAGTAGTAAGTAAAGATTTTAAAATCGGTGTAGTTTTTGAGCCTATTCAATACAAACATACAAAAATACCGAAAGGGTTTTCCTCACACACATAATATTATTAAGTATAGATAATGTAATAACTAGCAATGTATTGATAATGTATAATGAACGCTACTGCATACCTGGTCATGAAATTTACATAACAATTGACTACAAAAAAAAAATCAGTCTGTGAGGATTTCACCATAGTTTTAAGATACAATTAAGGAGTTAGCATTTAACAATAAGGATAACAATTAGGGATACAGGTAAATCATGCTACAAATAATAAAATGGCAAATAAAAAAATAAACAAAAAGACACGGGCAAGTGTGAGCCCATGAAAGATGTAATTTTAATTCATAAAGACCCTACTATGCAGGATCATTTTCTCTAATAAGCTCTTCACGAAATACACACAAAATATGAGGTGTGCCGATATGGAACATCTGAACCTTCTTTTCCTAGAAGTTTCAGGGGTCTCACCAGTAGGGATTATACCGAATTTAAAGGTTATGATTATTTAAAGTGTATAACCAATTTGCTAATTAAATACTCAAAGATGTTATTTATATTTTGCGTATTGTTTGTTTAATTGTTTTGCAGAGACATAAACCGAAACAACTACGTGCTGTTGGACGCGAGCGGAAGTCCTATCCATCTCGCTGATTTGGTTCCTGTTAAGATTAGGTGACGATGGAAAAGTACGTGGTTGCTACTGCTAATTTTATTAAATGGAAAGCCATCACGTGCCGCACTGAGATAGCATCTGACTGCAACGTTTATGATTTATGAGTTCAATTCTCACTCAGAAATGATTATATTTAATTTTTTTCTCACTCTCGTATTAAAAATAAAGCGGGACGTTGAGTTCTGCCACTCGACACTTTATTTCTCTTTAACTTCCCTGTTATGGGGAGATTAAGCGTGAAGTTCAAAACAAAGATAAAATGTATTATATAAATTCGAAAATATGTAGAATGTTTTGTTGTTGTTAACGCAAAAACTAAATGAATGTAGATACTTTTTATTCAGTACAAAAAATTTAAGTTCGATTATAAATCCCTATAGAATTGTGTTTATTCAATTTATATTAAAATTCAATTTTCTTTACGTATTCATATAATGTTAATATGTTTTATTTCCGGTACAAGTAATGTAGCTGTAGGCCTCAGGGTATATATCGCTGAAATTTTTAAAGGTACTATTATGTTAAAATTTTATATAATATATAAAATTTATGAATTAAATAAAAATATTACAAAACCTTATTTTTTTTTTTTTATTTTTTAGGCGTGGAGAGATAGTCAAGGACGATATGGTCCCAAGGAATGAAATTAGTGAGGTCATTGGGTAGTTTTTTTTTTTAAGGTCAAACGAATAATTTTATAATTATTCCTTAATTTGTTTGTCTAACTAAAAACACGGTTGGTTGTGAGTTCCGAGAGAAAGCCATCTCGGGAGCATCCTTCATATTAAGTATTTTCACATTTCTTCGGCTGCGATTTATGGTAAGGAGGATAATGCTGCGGCATTCGAGTCCATACTTAACACGCAATATCTCGATTTTTGAACAGAAAATGGAAAACAGCGTCTTAACACTGAGTTCTTTCTACACACTCTTTGTCTTGCGGCGCGGAACCAAGCGTGACTTCAAAGCAGAAAATTAAGAATTTACATTTTGGATGTATGCGTTTCTTGCGAGATGTTCGAAGCGAGACTCCGTTCTACGCGGAGTTTGGTGAGACTTACGGAAAAATTATGAACCACTTGAGATGTTTCACTTTTATCCACCGCCGGCGACACGCTGGCACAAGTAAGCGGTTTTCTTTGTGTGGATTATAAAACGTAAAATCTTTTATTTCTCATCCCCGTAAGAATTTTAAAGAATCCCTAATGCTTAGTGCTTCCCTACACTCCCCGAGGACACTCTCTTCATGTCAAATGTTTCATGTGGGGAGTGATTATACATTGACATTCGCCATTTGACTTTATCCATTGTCTCGAGGGCGGAAAGTGAAAAACGGAACTATATTTAACATTTTGTATTCTGTATTTCAGGTATCGGAAGAAGCAATAGATTTAATAAGAAGTTTGATCTGTTCGTCTGACACTCGGTTAGGGAGGAATGGTTTACAAGATTTCAAGGTAATTTGTAATATAGTTTTTATATCTTTAGATTTATTTATTATCAAAATGATTTGCTTAGTTTTTATTTACGAAAAAATTACGACACTAAATCCATCTTTTAGTATATATTTATTCTAGTTTTTTTTATGGTATACTTTTTGAACAAATGCAAAATTTGAAATTTCGTTTTTCATTCTCGATGCAACTTCCGAAGGCTTCTCCACACTCCTTAATATCTATATTTCAAATGTGATTCTTTTCAGCTGTTTGTCATTAAGTTAGTAAATGATTATTATTGAATATATTATTTGATATAATTCCAGAGTCACCCGTGGTTCGCTGGCTTAGATTGGGATAGTGTGAGGGAGATGCAGGCGCCATTTGTACCAGATGTTTCTAGTCCCACCGATACATCGAATTTTGATGTTGATGATACTGATATAAGGTATGGGGGTTATTTAATATTTAATTGGGTAGTTTCTATATATGTTTGTGCTGTAAAGAAATGTTTTGAATTTGGTTTGCTGCTATAGACGGATAAAAACCGATTATATTTGTCCACTTTGCCTATTTTGCTATATGCAGACATTTTGTTATAAACCAAAATATTTTAAAAAAATATATGTTTTTTTAAGTTTACTAACTTATGTTTTATGGTTATCAAAACAAGAAATTTTTGAAATACTCGATTTTTTCTGCTATAATATGCATTCATTGTATGTATAAATGTTCTGTGTATTAACGGAAAGTACCTTAAAATGTATTAGTTATATAAGTTTTTTATTTTTAACTTCACGCTGTATCCCATATATAGCAGGGTAGGCAGACCCAGTTGTTACCGAACCCAGGAAACAAAAATAGTAACATTTCGTGGAGTGGGAATCGAACCCACAAGCTGCGTGTGCGCCACGACAGGCGTTAATAAGTTTAATTCGGTAACGGCGGTGTGCAGGTTGTCGGAGGCGGTGCCGCCGCCGCGCGCGTCGGGCGCGTTCTCGGGCCTGCACCTGCCGTTCGTGGGGTTCACGTTCACGGGCGGCTCCAGGCTCTGCGACCTGGGCGCGCCCGCGCCGCTCAGCCCCGCCAAGAACGCCACCAAGCAGGTACCCACCGACTATTATTGTTTTACTCATACTGACACTACATACACTACGTACCTTTGCTTAAGTTATGATGATTTTTTATGTTGTTGCTTCACTAGGTTTAAAAACTAACGTATAATTATCTATTGTCAAGTAGTAAGTAGGCCCAAAATTTTTTTTTTAGAAATATTTTTATATTAATATGATAAATAATATTTTGTATACGAATATGGATCGATGTAAATTGCCAATATTTTTACAGTGAAATATTTTTTATTTTTCTAGTAAGCAATGCAACAAACATTGCAAGCCATTATAACTTATTTTAGATATATCATAATTAAATGAATATACATATGAAATTTATAACTTATTTATCACACTTAATATATAGATGATATAATTAAAAAAAAAAACACGATAATAAATTCCCTTCCAAAAACGCCCGACCACTTATTATATAGCTAGTGTTAGCTGAGACACTCAAACAATAAGCGAAACATTTAATCTACCAATATTCAATAAAATAATAATAATTAATGTTATTGTTTCTAGTTACAAGCACCGTCAAACGCAAGTGACCGTACAGCACTCAAAGCGCTAGAACGAGAGAATGCTTTACTTGCGCAAACCATAGCGGAATTGAGAGCTGGCAGTGGTACTGAAGCTGTTGCAGGTTCGAATGCTTATTATGTTGTTTTTAACTCAATGCAAAGAAAATTCATAATGATAAACGAACAAATACATACAATTAATTAACCTAGACAATGAGATATAATTTATATTACAATATGTAATATTTTAACATATGTTAAAAAATAAAACAATGTTTAAATTTAGTAAAGAATTATAGAAATTCTCTCATAAAATTCTTTTGTATTTCATTTTATTTCTGATATATGTGAATTGCAAATACTTTTTTATTCATTTATTTTGATTTAAAAAATATTAGCTAATTACAAGGAGGGAGTGAATTTTATCTTTTTACAATGTTTACTGCTATCAAATATTTATTTTTTTATTAAACAAAATTGTATTTGTATTAAAACTAATTATTTATCATAATGATTCATGAATATATCTAAATTTCTTTCTTTCTTTACATCACAAACTATTATGTAAAAGTTTATGTCAAACAAGTGATAAATACAAAACAAAATTTACAGAAGAAATGACACAGTTAAAAGAAGAAATTTCAACCCTCACGCAAAGGAACAGCGAGTTAGAGGCGCAAGTGAGACGCATCGACCAGCTGGCTGCTACAGTTGGGTCACAGGTACGAATTCATACTATGCCCCGCTGTATCAGTCGTGAATAACTTGATACATCGTAAATGCTGTACTTCTTCCAGGGCAGATTTTTAAGTTTAATCTGTAAATTCTGCTTTTATATTATTTAAATGCTTTTTTTGTCTTTAAATGTTTCATTTGTTTGTTTATTTTAGGGTAATGATTATATTAATTATTATTTTCATTTCTCCGCTCTGATTTTTTTTTTGGTTCTATCATAAAGTAGCTCTATAGCAGATTATATCACCAAATAATTTGACCACTGATCTGGTCTATCGATAATAATATATCGTGAAATGCGACTATTTCATAAAACAGTCGAATGTACAATATGACTAGATTATCTATATATAAAATGGAATCCCTAAGTCGGTTTTAAACACACTACTACTGTATATACTTAATTGTGTCTATGTACCCTTTAAAGTATTGAAAATTTTAATTATAAGAACTTAAAATTTTTAACAGGAGATATCAGCTTCACCACAAGAATTAACGACGCGAGTCAAAGAGCTAGAGGTCTTAATAAATGCACTGAATCTGGAAAAAGAGGAACTAGTCAAAGATAAAACGGATTCCGTAGAAAAATTAAGATTACAGGTAAATATTATTTTGTATATGTGTTTTTTGCTTTATATGTGATGCTTTATACATACATACAACGTGAAGCTATCACGCTGTATCCCTCATATAGGCAGTATATAAGTATATGGCATAGGGTAGGCAGAGGGAACCTAGTGTTAAGACACTCCGTTCCCCACTTTCCGCAGATTTGAGGCATTGCGTGCTGAGTGGCGGAACTCAACGCGCTTTGCCTTGTTACCAAACCCAGGAAATGGAAAATTCAATTTCCTGGAGTGGGAATCGAACCCACAACCTGTCGCGTTTACAGTCTCAAGCTTGTGTCTCTGCGCCACGTTAGGCGTTTATATTAAATTTGTTTTTATTTGGAAATTTTTATCGAAACATGTTATTTGAAATAAATAAATGCTAAGATATGAATTTATTGATGAAATGTTGAAAGTCTATTGTCGTAATTTCTTTAAACTTCGATAGTGGTTATATTAATCTGAGTTTTATTTTTTTGACGGATTATTTTAATATTTTGGTTATATAGAAAAAGTTGTCGAAAAAATGATAATTTCGATTAAAGTTTTAGAAGTTGTTGTTTAACCACTTTTAAATATCAAGATGTAAATTTCATTTTTGAGATTTCTTCAGTCAGTCAGTTTATTTCTTATGTATTTATAATAATTAACATTTTTTGGCTAACATAATATGTATTTGCACATGATCTCATGTAATATCTTTCTGTAAATAACTTACTGTGCTAATGCTTTTAAGGACAAAGAGCTTAAAGACGCTGTGTCACAAAGAAAACTCGCCATGACCGAGTATAACGAAGTGACGGACAAACTCTCCGAATTGAGGCAGCAAAAACAGAAACTTTCTAGACAGGTGGGTTTATAGGTTTGAAAAAGGGTAATTAAATATTTTTGAAGTATTTCAGATTTTTATTAAAAGATCAAAGTCAAGATATTGTGTGTCAAGTGGTGGAACTCAACGCTGGGTTTTGTCTTACCAGAGAGAAGAAATGGAATTAATTAAATTAATATAATCATTTCCTCAAATGGCAATCGAATCTATAGCCATTCGCATTTACAATCACATACTGTCCCACTGCACCACAATGGTCTCTGAATAAATAATATATGTTTGGTTTTACAATAAAACGTAAAATATTAAATTATTGTATACAGGTGCGTGATAAGGAGGAGGAGTTAGAAGTGGCGATGGCCAAAATCGATGCTCTGCGACAGGACATACGCCGCGCGGACAAGGCGAGACGCGACCTCGAGGCACGACTGGACACCGCGCTTAACGAGGCCGCTAAGGTACCACCACCACTACCACACGTACACGTACCACTACTACCTACCATCACCACGTACTACCACTACATACCACACACTAGACACTACCACATATTACAACGAAATAATATAAACAAAGCAGTAGAATATTGTTTAAGAAATCAGCTTGACGCTTTATCCCTTATATCACAGTAGCCATAAAGAATTTAGTGTCAAAACACTCTGTTCTTCACTTTCCACTCTAATTCTAGACATTGTGAGTTGAGTGCCGAAACTTAACACCGCGCTTTGTCTTACTACGTACATACGTACATACATACATAGCTTCACGCTGTATCCCGCATATAACAGGGTAGGCAGAGGGAACCTAGTGTTAAGACACTCCGTTCCCCACTTTTCACCGAATTGAGGCATTGCGTGCGGAGTGGCTGAACTCAACGCCGCGCTTTGCCTTGTTACCAAAACTAGGAAATTAAAAATTCTATTTCCTGGAGTGGGAATCGAACCCACAACCTGTCGCTTTGTCTTACTAGAGCGGGTAAATGACAATAAATTTAATGATTCCCCCGAATGGGAATCAAACTCACAACCAATCGCGTTTTTGATGAATCGTGACTAACGTAAATCATTTCCATGTACCAGGAGCGCAAACTACGCGAGGAGAGTCTCAAGCTGCAACGTGTGGAAGCCATAGAGGCGGCGGGCAGCGGTACCGGCGGCTCTGCGGCAGATGTAGCCAAGTTACAAGCTGATATTGAGGCATTAGAGGTATATACATTTTAGGGATACCTTTTTTTTTATTTTGATTTTTTAAATATTTCATTATTAAAATCGTCAATTTAAACTATTTACTTTTATGATGAATTGACTTAATTCGTTTATTTACTTTATGAATTATTGTTAGTTTTTTAATAAAGGCTTTTCTGATCACTATAGATACATACATACATGATCCTTACCTTTCGTACCTTTAGTTAACTTGTTGTTTAATTCAATT
Source organism: Philaethria dido (assembly GCA_033558755.1). Lineage (NCBI taxonomy): Eukaryota > Metazoa > Arthropoda > Insecta > Lepidoptera > Nymphalidae > Philaethria > Philaethria dido. The sequence continues at coordinate 54,229 of JAKGSA010000709.1, forward strand.
TTTTTTCTGTTACTTTACTAAGTTAAGAACTGTGATATAATTATCTATCGATAGGCCTATTAGAGTCGAAATATTTAAGTTTATTTTTAAATATTGTTATCAGAGTTTAACAAACTTCCTCTAAATATAATTAATTGTAAAAGTTAAATTAAATATGAACATGGTTTTTCTATTTCTTTTTATTCTATTCAGTTTAGAATTGTACAATTTGTCTCATTTTTCATACAAATCAAATATTTAATTTTGTATTTATCATTCCAAAGTGTACCCTATAACACCATATATACATACATAGATTCACGCTGTATCCCGCATATAGCAGGGTAGGCAGAGGGAACCTGAGAACCTAGTGTTAAGACACTCCGTTCTCTTTCAACAATTCCGTTCCCCACTTTCGGCCGAATTTGAGACATTGTGTGTTGAGTGGCGGTACTCAACGCCGCACTTTGCCTTGTTACCAAACCCAGAAAATGAAAATACATTTCCTGGAGTGGGAATCGAACCCACAACCTGTCACGTTTACAATCGCACGCTTGTGTCTCTGCGCCACGATAGGCGCATAACACCAAATATATATAAAAATAAATAAATGTATCCACATTGACAGGCGCAGTACGCAGAATCGTTAGCACAGCAACAGGAGAGGTACGCGGCGGAGCTGTCGGCCTTACGCGACCAGCTGCACGACGGAGACGCTATACGGTCCAGGCTTAACCGAGAGGTAATGTATTTGTACCTTCTGATACTGGTGTGTACCCTGTTTGTGAAATATTTGAGCTGGGGGCACAATTTACCCTATAAGTGCACATATTTCACTTGTACCCTCAAGTATTCATATGTTAGGTACATATATTATAGTTTGTGCTCAATGCTTCATATAATTAATACTTCATTTAAAGTTTACTATTTGATTAAATGAAGCAAGAATGAAAAATTCCATTTCATGGGTTTGGTAACAAGGAAAAGCGCGGCGTTGTGTTCCGCCACTCAGCACGCAATGCCTCAATTCGGCGGAAAGTGGGGAACGGAGTGTCTTAACACTAGGTTCCCTCTGCCTACCCTGCTATATGCGGGATACAGCGTAAAGCTATGTAAGTAAAGTATAGGATATGAATATTTAATAAAGAATAAAATCGCATTATTTAATTAGGCTCAGTAATAAGGTTAGTGACTTTACTTTCAAAAACATACTAAATTTTTAAATTTGTTTTTTTATTAACATAATTCTTTTCCAGCTTCAAACATCCAAAGATAAGCTGGAGAGTCGACGGTTAGAACAACTAAATGATAGTGAAGACAAACAAATGCTCATCAATGAGAATAGGAAGCTTGCTAAGGATCTCGATGCAGTATGTATACATTGTTTATTTATTAGCTATATACATATAGTGTAAATTTTACAACTTGGTATTTTTTAATTAACATGTTCCAGAATGTGATTAAAAAAATTGTAAATGTAAACAATTTTGTATATTTAACATCTTTTTATATGAATACAAAATTAAAAAAAATTGCCTATTGAATAGATCACTCGAACGGATTCTAAAAGGCGCGGGTTTTAATTTTTTTATGTGTGTATAATTTTTTTTTATGTAATTATTCCCCTTGGTTTATATTAGTAAATTTATAAAATACTAATTGTATATTTTTTCGAACAAGATGGCAGAAAATGGTAGAAGATGGCAAGCAGAAAGACGTCAACTGGAAATGGAATTGGAAGAACTTCGAGCCAAACGCGACTCCATGCAGCATTGGGAGACTCAGGTCATATTTATTCATAAATATTAGTTTTTTTAAGGTATTTATTATTTCTCGGTTTGGTCAGACAAATGTGCTATTGAGTTTTGCTGTCTAGTACGCAATAGATAAAAATTTGTGGGGAGAATAAACCAGATATACATATGTTTCATGTCTTTTTATAAAACTATTTTTGTAAAATTTTCTAAATAATTTTTTAATTCAATATATTTGTGTTATGCAGATAGCAGATATTATCCGGTGGGTGGCGGACGAGAAGGAGGCACGCGGTTATCTACAAGCACTCGCTACCAAAATGACAGAGGAATTGGATTATTTGAAACATGGTATGGTGTTTTTTTTTTTGTTATAATTAATTTATAAAAATGTTTAGAAGTGACTTAATAATAAAAAAAAACATAATTTTTTTTTGGTTAAGTATTAAAAAATTAAAGGCGTTATTTTGGAAAATACTTAGTTATGTTGAAGAAATGTTGTTTTCGTAATATAAATGTGTTACCATGAAAACAAGCTACATCGGTTATATCCTAATAAAAATTAGGATTAAAAATTAGGTTAAGATTATATTTTTCTTTTGTAATATAAAATTAAAAACTAATACTAATATAATAGTAATTTATAAAATTTTAGAGCATGTACAAATTTTGGCGAAGTAATCAAAATATTAAATTTCCTTTTATAACTTTAGAAAACTAAAGTGAAACGTAAATGTACACATTGACCCAAAGACTAATATTAAAATTTTATAATGTTTGCTACGCCATTTTGTTCACTATACAATGTCGATGCTTTTTCATTCTCACAGGAATTTTGTGAAATCTTTTATTACTTGCGATATTCATATATGACATTCCCCACAGCGAGTGCGGGTCGTCCCCTGGGCCCCCCCTCGTCCCCCCCGGCGGTGTGCGCGGGGGGCGCGGGCGCGGGCTGGCGCAACCGCCGCTCGCAGAAGCTGGACAAGATGGAGATACTCACGCTGCAGTCCTCCTTGCACTCCGAGATACAGGCCAAGCAGGCCGTCGGGGAGGAGCTCAGTCGCACCAGAGCAGAGCTGTTGGCTAGTCAGAGGTAGTTTGATGCGCTATATATGGATTTGATGTTATTTGTTCATATCCTCGGAAGCTGGTGAATGCAGAGTGGGAAACTCGACAGCCGCTACCTTGTGCATGAATCTAAAAATATTGTTTTTTTTTTTTAATTAAATATAAGCTATTGTTCATTTACAATGACAATGTATCTTAGTAAATTTTTATAATGTCATAATGTAAGAGTGTCAAGTATTTTTTATAAATTTTGTATATTTTCTACTACCATTTTTCATCTATTTAATTCTGATACCCAACGCAACATACATTACATATTTCTAATATTAAAATTGAGTAATCTCCTGTTTGTTTGTTTGTTCGAATCAAACATAACCACTATATAAAATCATATAAATATACTACACTTATCTTATTTGTAAATGTAACAAAGTTTTAAAATATTACTAACTAATTACTACACTTCCATAATTCAATACTAAAGAAACATTTCCATGATCAGGGAGTTAATGGAGACCCGTCAGCGCCTGGACACGCTGGCGCACGACATGAAGCGCAAGGAGCAGCACATACGCGACATGCAGGCCAAGCTCGACCAGCCGCACCACTCCAACTCCTGTGAGTACTTACACACCACTCACTATACTGACACTACTCACATTACTTACTATTCCAGCGGCTTACAGTGTAAACCTTCTAACTCTATTTCTTTTTGTTAGGACTTTTTTATATTATTTGAACACGCGAAATAAGATTAAATTATTAAATTGAAAATCCTCTTCGCAATAAATATACGTAAATAAATAAATTATTGATTTTTTTTTATTATATTGGTTTTGAAAAAGAGGAATAATACTCTTGAAATTGCTGAATCGATTTTTACTTAACTAAGAACTACAGTTAACTTAAAATAACTTAAAATAAAACCGAGTTTCGAATAATTAAAATCGGTTCATCTATTTGAAAGCTATGATACTATAGACACATACACACACACACACACACACTCACAGATATCAGTGGAAAGTTATAACACCTTTTACGTTGAAGGTTAAAAATACATAATCGGGAACAACAACAATTATCAAATTTCATTTAATATGCATATAATTCTAATGTAGGCTTCTTATAAAATATTTTTTTTAAGAGTGTTTTTGGTAATTTATACTCTCTCTTTCTCTCTCTCTACTTTGATAATTTATATTGTAAATATAGAGTTAGAAGGTTTACACTCTTATCAGTGGAATATCGCCCACGGTTCAATAAGAGTCATCGCTCAGTTTCATGTGCCAGTTCTTCTGAGCTCTTCTTTTAGCGAACCAGTGGTATACTATTTGACGTCCAAAATATAAAGCATATAAGTTCTTGGTTTGAATAAAATTCTTTGACTTTGTAATCTCGCACCATAGTCATATTGTAATACCACTTTGATATTTATTTTTTCACTTTTTGTATTTAGTTTATATTGTCATATATTTTCATATGTATTGTAGATATCTTGTAAGTTAAGATTTAATTAGATTTTTTTTATTAGTGTTATTGTTGTTGATGAATTTTTGGTAGATAATTATTAGTTAGACACTTTTACAATTTTTTTTATTTATATGTCATACACTTTGAAATCTATTCTGTAGTAATATATTCAATATTTATTTCTTTATCGCGACTTATTTTTAATAAAAAGCAAAAAATGGATGTATATTCCACAAACACATATTTAATAATATTCAACCCACTTTACTAAACTTCTAAATGACTAAAAAATAATTATACTCTTTTTTCTTGAAATCAATCTATATAGTCATATAGTGTAATATTATTTATATTATGTGAGGTTTTTTCCAAATTAAACTAAACTTTATTTATTTATACTTTATTGTACACCACAAAACACATAAGCAAATACAAAAAGAATTACAATAGAAGATGAAAATGTGAGGCACAAAAGGAGGCCTTATCGCTAATTAGCAATTTCTTCCAGACAGCCTTTGGGTTAGTGGGTGGTGTAAATCTAAATATATAAACATAATTATAATTTTATTAAAAGGCCATGAAATTATCAATGTATTAACTTTCCTAAATGTACACACCTCACTCCTGTTTCAGCTGGGTGTTTTTATAATATTATGTATGTATGTATGTATGTATATATAGGTATATATTTTTTCAAAGCACACATGACATAATGTAATATAAGTTTATTTAGTGTGCACCTTTCTCTTTTGTTTTTTGTTACATGTAACCGCACAATCCTCCAATACACAATAATACGTCCGGTCGTAAATCGTGACGTCACGGCACCACGCCGTCATGTTGATCCGTCCACAAAGCCTGGCAACGTCGTCCGCGACGAAAAAAACGAAAATAATTATGACTCGCCATGCCTCATGGACTTCTAAATATTATGTGTTATTTTTATTATCTGTGAACATTCAATTGAACTGTGATTCGATCCCGAGCGAGTTGGGCATGTGTATTCTATTTTATACAAATAAAAAAAAATTGTTCCTACTTCCTGGGTCTTCTTTGGGGCCATTTTTTATGCATTTATGGAAATTTGTGTGTTATCTGTGGCATTTTTTTTAAACGCGTCCGACGCGGTGCTACTTTTTTTTTTTTTTTTTTTTGTTATCTCGTGTTATGCTGCTTTTTTATGCGACAGTTCGTACGTGGTTAAGGCCTTACATACCTCTGTTTTTAGGCGTGACGTCATGTATATGGGGTGTTGCTATACTCGTATACCATCAGATTTCTTATGGCTGAAATTTTGCTTAAATTTTATTATCGATCAATTTTTACCATCTTTGACCAGGTTTATTACTAATTTATTTATTTTTTCTGTGGAAGGAAGTAGGTGGTGATGTTTTTCACATACTACACCAACTTTATTGATATTTATGTTTTATCCCACCAACTGGTATGTCAAATAAGTTTCTAGTCTTTCGAATCTTAGTTCAGTCTAAAACAGAACTTTACCAAAAGATTTATTCAAATAATTTTACAATTATTATAATTTAACGCCCAAATCCACGCCGAACTAGTCATATACTGAATTATAAAATTTATTTATGATAAAAAAATTTCCTTTATTTTTTATTAAATTACTTTTTTTTGTTTATTTATTTATTTCGAAATAATAAGAAAAGTGACAGCATAATACAGATGTTTTTAGATTTAAGTTATTTACAGATCAGTTTTAGAATCTCAGTGCATTTTACTTATTTATTTTTTTTGCCGATCGTACATTCTCTAACTTAAAGAACTCTTAAGTTCATAGAAACACCATAATATAATGATTTTACCATTTAAATATTAAACCTTTCATTTTGTGCCACAAAGGGTTTTATATGTTACTTTAATAACATATTCCTATGATGATATATCTCCTACGTATAATAGCGTAACTGCATTTTATCAATTCTTAATCAAAAATGTATTCACAAGTTTTCTTATTAAGATACAACAATAAAAAGCCTTGAAAAGTCTTAAAAAGGTAAAACCACATACAATTTTATTTTAAATCTACATACAAATCTTTACTCATTATTACAGTATATTATAAAATGCAGTTACGATGTTTTACATAGGAAGTGTCGATTCAGGAGCGGCTTCACCTATAGTGAAGGGTGTGCAATGCGGCGCTCCTCAATAGTTTTTTTTAGCAAAATTACATGTGTTTTAGGAAAAATAAGTAAAAAGTTAATGTTTGTGTGTATGCGAAAAAAATACAAGATCATAAAAAATAGGTTATAATAAAAAAGAAATTTAATTAATGTTGCTGCCTTGAAGGTTCAGGCCAGTGGACCCCACGGTTTCATTGTACATGGGCGCTATACGAGCTCCTAGCCTAGCTCCTAAGCCGCCCTTGTGTCGACATACACTTTTACTTACAATTTTAACTATATTATGTTAGAGAGTTGTACGAAAGGTGTTTATATATAGAGCTGTGTGTTTATTTAAGTTTCACAGTACATTTACTCTGCATTTAATATGTTGGCGGACGGACGCGCGTGTCCGGTGTAGATGTACATATTTATACTATAAAAATATTAAACTTTTGTTGTATTCTCTTGTTATTTTCTTTTTTAATTGTATTTAGTTTTTAGTAAATAATAAGTATTATGTTAAAATTGGCTATTGTTTTTTATGATTTTTTATTCGACGCCTTTCGAAAGTAGTTATTATGGCTCTTTATTTTGAATGTTTATTTTAAAGTTAAAAAATAAAAGAATTATTATTTTATAAGAAATTTTTGCAGAGTAAAGGAATAAAAAAATTAAATATCTAGTAGGATTTGAACTCGCATCCTAACATTCTTTTCATAAATCACTCATCTTTATTGAAATTGTGGTACAATTTGGGGATTTTAAAGGAAATTTTAAATTTATAAATCACTCACTTTTATTAGAATAGCAAACATTTGTGACGATGTTTGTTACTCTTTCATGCAAAAGCTACTAAACAGATCTAAATTAACTTACAATAATGTAGTTTTTACATTAGAATGACACAATATAATTTAGAAAAAAATGTTATTTGGCCATAATAATAATAAAAGTAAAGAAATAAATATATATAAATAGAGATTTACTTACAATGTTAATTGAAGTCGTAAGTTATGCGCAAGCAGCGAGGCAAGGCTCTGCGAAGTCGTCGAGCTACTGGAGCGGTAAAGAAGAGAACGGTTCGTGATATTTTGTATATACATAAGTTTGTCCATAATACGTCCTATTAGAGTAGTACACTATATGTGATTGTGTATGTCGTTTTTTTTTTAATTTTAATTTTTTTTTACCTTGGTTACTTCTTGTTGGTGGTATAAAAATTATATATAAATATTTAAATATTTTATTTTTGTTGCTATCTGTACCTGAATAGTTTATTTTAATACGATTCATTTTATTTTTCTTTATATTTTTATGCACCAACAATTATTGCTCATTATTAAAAAGGTTTTTCATGGATTTCCTGTCTTTGTGCTGCGTTTTTAGTTAATAACTTTTTTTTGTATACTCTTTCGTATTTTCCATTGTAAGTACGAGCAAGTGTCGAGGAAAATTATGATTTTTTGATTTAAATTTTGTGATATCGCTGTTTTGTGGGTCTACTTTATATGTAAGTTAGTTGTATTTAATATATTAAGTTTACTTAATATTATTATGACTCCGAAACAGTGATGTTTTAACATGAAATTGGCAAAATTATATAATTTGGAAACATTTCACTTCTATCATTGTAAATCGCTTCGCTTTTGCTTGAGCTTGTTGCGGTGGCATGGATGTGACAGAATACGTTTTTTTCTTTCTTTTAAGTCCATATTTTCGTGTCAGATGTAAGGTGTCCATTCATACCCAACGTATAACGCGCTGAGCGATCTTGTTTTCTTTAACACTTGTTTGTATACGCACTTAGGTACTAATCTGTTTTTTACTGTAAACCCTAGTTTTGTAAACAACCTCAGACGTCGATGCAACATTCTCACAACCTGTTCAAATATTATATTTTAGGCAGTTTAATTTTATTTTTAATTTATTATCTGTAATTGTAGATTTATTTTTTTTAATTTAGTATTATGATTATAAGGTTTTTTTCTTATTAGGAATCATTGTTGTGTGAGTGTTGAAGTGTGGGCTAAGGGTTTAGTTTATACAGCCAATTGTACTGTCCTGTGCATGTCCTAGTCCTTATTTGTGACAACTAAAATGTACGTAAAGTCGGGTGTTTTTTTTGTTTATACCTAATTGGATATTTTTTTGTTTTTTTTTTACCTTACAATTTGTCACTCGACTGTACTTATTTGACGCTATGTAATACATATTCATTAAATTTAGTTTTAGTGACGTTTTGATATCATGGTTTCGGTTGGGATTGGTTTATGTGTTACCAATGTTTTTTTTTTTTAATATTTTTTGTCTACAGTAATAGTATAAAAACATTAATTCTTGTTTCGTTTTCAGTTTTGGATCGGCCGCCTTCCCAAATGAGCTACTTAGACCAGTTCTTAGATCAAACTCCGAAGGAAAGACATTACGATAATGTCGCTTCCATGAATAATGAACAAAAGGTATGTTTTTTTTTATTTATATGTATGTATTTGTTGTTATGAAACAAAGTCGTATCTAAATATTATATTATATTTATAGTTTTTTTTAATATATTCATACCTAAGTTTTTAAATACAATTCTTCTATTAGTTAAATCTTATAATGGGTACCACAGTTTATGGTATTGGTTTATTACCAGAGTTTTCCCTTTTCCCACCCATCCTTTCCCCAAAATGTGGTGGTTCTGATAACGGACTACTACATTGTCCTCCTCTTCCATTTGTATCCTCTAAGTCGGCAACGCATCTACAACATCTTTATCTTTGGTAGTGGTGTTGTATTTGTTCATGGGCGAAGGTAACCACTTACCATCAGGTAGTCCTTCTACCCGTTTGCCATCCGTTATACATAAAAAAAAGAGTTTATGGATACCAGTGTCTTAAGTAATTAAAATAAGGAATTCATATTATGTATCTGGTTACTGTATTGCATTTCTGTTGGTCCAATGAATATATTATTTATTTATTTTATTCTATATCAGTAGAACATCAATTTCGTTGACTTTTTTATAATTTAGATATTACTGTCATGCATTACATGAAAATTAACGTGTGTCATGAAATGTAACAGTGTAGTGTTAAGAAATCTAGAATATTTTATTTCAAGTAACATTTTTTGTAAAATTTAGTATTTTCGTTTCTTGGGTTTGGTAACAAGGCAAAGCGCGGCGTTGAGTTCCGCCACTCAACACGCAATGCCTCAATTTGGCGGAAAGTGGGAAACGGAAATGTTGAAAGAGAATGAAGTGTCTTAACACTAGATTCTCTGGTTTCCTCTGTCTAACCCGCTATATGCGGAATACAGCGTGAAGTAACATTTTTGATATAGTATTTTCGTTTTAATTACTTATATTAAATAGTTATATTTAGATATGACTTTGTTTTAAACTGTAATTAACTTTGTTGGTGACAGCACATTGTAAATAACTAGTCATTGTCATTCGCGTTTTAATATTTTTTTTTTGTTAGATTTTAGTTTTTTTTTATGTTTTAGAATGTATGATTGATTTTTAATTAAAAAATATATAACCTTAACCAGAATGTCAACTTTGGGAAAATATTTTAGTCCACGGACCCTTAGTAAATCAAGCTCAGTTTTCACTGACCGCCTTAATAAAATAATTATAATATTTTAGTTATTACAGATACAAAAAAAAACAAACATAGAAGGTAATTATAACTTATGAAAAATATAAGAAAAAAAAATGTTTTTGTTGGTGTTGCTTTTTTGCGGCTCTTTTGCATTTATTGAGCAATTTATGTATGGTTCAGAGATGACACCGCACACCATACATATACTGGCGGACTCCCAGGGATCCGCGGACCAAAGTTATAATAGATAGTTATTATAAATAGCTAATAATAAAAATCAATCATACATATTTTAGTTTATTTTTCAATATTTTAGCTTTTATATGTTGTAACTTGTAAGCTTATCATTTGCTAATCCCAGTTCCATCGCTTATTCACGTACAGATATCGCCGCATTACCGTTACAGAAATGTTCAGCATTGTTGCAATGCAAAGGTATTGTTATTTATTTTGTTTTTTTTTTTTAATTTTTAATTAATTTGTTTTTTTTTTATATGTTTTTGTGTGTTTGTAAATAATAATTGTGTCACCTTCCATTCATGTTACTAAAATATTAATTTTATTTCTAATATACATTATTGTGAGTTATACTAATATTACTAAATAATTAATTTGTATAGAAAAAAATGGTTAACATTTAATTTCTGTTCTTTTATTTGCAACTCAATATATGTGGATTTTGGCTCATGAATTGCCATGACTAAATTGTGTTATACATATATGTATTTTCATTATAAACCCCTCTAAAAATGATCGAATTACATAACCAATATGGACATCTCGATCAAGTAAAGTGAATAATGAAACCCAACGACATACTTTGCATAAACAAGAAGAACGAAATTTTATATATTTCTTCAAGTGCTAACAAAACAACTTTCGATTGTATAAGACGTAAATAAATTATTACCCACTCTGTCACTATGGCGACTTCTAAATATTTAGGAATATCATATATTTGTTTAAATATTTTATTAGCTAATGTACGGATCACAACAATCGACCGCGTTAAGTGGATCAGCGGAGTCGCAAGATGAAATGGAGCAGCGTGCAGCATCTCCCATCTCCTGTAAGAGCTCACCCAGTGAGGTAAGTAAAACCGTTAAAATAGTTTTCTTAATATCTTAAATTTAGATGATTAACAGTGATTAAAGATCAGGCTCCAAGGAGCAAAATATTTTTACGTGGAACTGCAGATTCCCGATTTACTTTGCGTAGCAGGGTAGACAGAAAAAACCTAATTTGACACTCCGTTTCCTGCTTTGTGCCGTAATTCCAGACCTTTGAAAGTCAAGTGGCCAAATTCAACATCGCTCTATGTCTTATCGGAACGAAATCAGAAATTAAATATATATCATTATAATATAATCATTATCTCGAAAGGGAATTGAACCCACAACAAACCGCTTTCACACTCAGAAACGGTTCCACTTCGCCACGAGTCTCTAGTTTCACTACTCAAAGAAAAAAAAAATGTTTTTTTATAACATTACGCTGTTCTCTTTCAACAATTCCGTTTTCCACTTTCCACCAGATTGAGGCATTGCGTGCTGAGTGGTGGAACTCGACGTCGCGCTTTGCCTTGTTATTACACTCAAAAAATGAAAATACTAAATATTATTAAAAATTTTCATTTCCTGGAGTGGGAATCGGTCCTCTCGTCGCGTATACACAGTCGCAATCTTATGCGTCTGCGCCATGACAGGCATTATATTTTTTATAGTTTTTATAAATGAGTTTTGAGATACATATATTATTTTGACAGTATTCAATACCAGACCCGACGCTAGGACCGAGTGTGCCCGGCAAGCAGAAGGTGCACCAGTTTCTAGTCAGGACGTTCAGTAGTCCTACTAAATGCAATCATTGTACATCGCTTATGGTGAGATTTTTTATAATATATTATTTTGGAATATAATACATAATGAATATGTAATATTAGTATAATATTTGTGTCAGGCGTCAATAAGTTGATATGTCAACTTGTTATATATTTTTTTATATTAATGTTAGTATAGTTTTATTTATAAGGTGAATAAAGGATTAAATACAAACGTTTGAAGTAACGTAAACACTTTTAGGTAAAAAGATATTTAAATAACGAAAACTGATAATAAAAATCTAAACTTAAAAATGTAGTTTGTTTTTTTTTTTTTTGATTCATCAAGTTAATCGCGCCTGATATGGTAACATTAGTTTTTATTACATTAACAAAGTTTAATGTTATATATTGTTATGTTTTATGCTTTAGTTTTTATATGATATAAATATTCATTTAATATAAACATTTCATTTTTGATACACCCATATAACAGTTATCTTTATAACTAACTCTAACGTTTTAATTATGTGTATTTTTTAAAACGATATACAATATCAACAAACATTTTGAAAATTTCGCCTCTTTTTTGACTACATCAGTAAGGCATTACTGTAATTTAAAGAAATAGCAAGTGAACTGTCCTGCTTGTCGTTTACAACACCCAGATCGGGCTGACGCGTCAGGGCGTGGTGTGCGAGACGTGCGGGCTGGCCGTGCACACGCGGTGCTGCGCGCGCGTACAGGCGCGCTGCCCGCTGCCGCCCGAGCGCTCGCGCCGCCCGCTCGGCATCGACCCCGCGCGCGGGCAGGGCACCGCCTACGAGGGATACGTCAAGGTACATATTAGACATGGACGTTTTCCTTTTTACCTGTGTGACGGCTTCATATCAAGTGTTCAGATATCGAGTTTGTGCGATAGTTTTAGTTACAATTTAGTTTTCATATCTCATCGTCGAGTCGTCGTTACGTTTTGTGTGTAGTTATTTGATATCGGATACGATCAGTTAGATATCGATATGATATGATATAAGAGTCAAAACCGTTTTTAATTACGTTTTGATATATCGGTCTCTTCCCTACTACATACGAGGTGTGTTCAAAAAGTAAGGTGACTTTGTATTTTTAAGAAAAAAAAAAAAACACTTATAACCTTTACGCCTCTCCCAACCAAACAAAAAATGCTATACACTTGAAACTTGGTACAGATGTTCGGGAAGAGTGTACCAACATAACAAAATAAAAAATTAGATAATCGAAAGTACGTTGCCCGCCAAATTTGAAAAGTCATCTTACTTTTTGAACACACCTCGTATATCTATGGTTAACCGACTTTATACAAAGGAGGTTATCAATTCGAATGTATATTTTTTGTATTGTTACTGCAATAGTATTTAATGGGTGAATCGATTATTATAATTCAATTCAATGAATTATTTTGCTTGTAAATTTTATGTTCCACTCTGGTAGACGAAGCGCCGTGTTTCTCTTGATATCGGGCAAAGAACGAAGTGTTTTGACCTTGTCTTTATTGACGACCTGCTATGCGTAAAGTTGAAAAAATAAAAAATAAACCTATAAAAAATTAACCAAAAACCATTAAGTTACATAAACTCCTCCAACATATGACTATGTACAGCAGTTTAGTGTAATCTATGCTAATGTGTAAGTAATTTTGTATACACAGGTTCCTAAGCCCGGCGGTGTGAAGAAAGGTTGGATGCGACAGTTCGTCGTTGTTTGTGACTTCAAATTGTTCCTATACGACATATCACAAGATAGGTGAGATATTTTGAAATATGTGTTTAATATTATAATTTGTAAAAAAAATTATAAGCCTTGAAGAATTGTTAAAATTTAACTTCTACACATATTTTGCTTATAATTATAAAAAAATCATGTATATCTTATATTACAGTTCTTGTACACATTACATTCTTAAAAAAAAGTTTTAAAGATTTTTTGTTCACATGTAATATATGAGTAATATCCACTATTCTATAAAAAAAAAACAAAACAAAACAACTCTCTCTATATATATATGACTGAATAACTGAATTATACATATTATTGTTATAATTAACACCTATCGTGGCGCAGAGGCACAAGGGTGCGACTGTACGCAACAGGTTGTGGGTTCAATTCTCACTCAAGGAAATGTAAAATTTAGTATTTTCATTTCTTAGGTTTGGTAACAAGGCAAACCGCGGCATTGAATTCCGCCACTCAACACGCAATGCCTCAATTTGGCGGAAAGTGGGGAACGGAAATGTTGAAAGAGAATGGAGTGTCTTAACACTAGGTTCTCTGGTTACCTCTGCCTAACCCGCTATATGCGGGACACAGCGTGAAGTTAAAAAAGAATGTTATAATTCTTATCTTTTTTTACTATAATATATTTCAGAAACGCCCTCCCGTCGGTGTGCGTGAGTCAGGTGCTGGACATGCGGGACCCGGAGTTCAGTGTGGCGTCGGTCAAGGACAGCGACGTCATACACGCCAGCAAACGGGACATACCCTGTATATTTAGAGTATGTATATATATTATTTTATTTTGTATGTATTTCTATTTGTCCATTTTGTATAACATTTCAAGTGTTAGGTATTATTTTTAATTTATTATTCACGCAGTATTGATGTGAAATTTATTAAATGATACCATTTCAACCAGATAAAGCGTGTGTATTTTAGTATTCAAAAATATATTTCTTTACCCTACGTTTACTTTGTGGTACTTATTTTGTCTCACCTCAAAAAAAAAACACAACTGAGTATTTCCAAAACCAAAATTTATGCGATTAATCCGGTTAAAATAGTTTCATATAATATGTATAATTCAATAATAACATAGTTGTGTTTTGTTTTCAGACACATCATGTTAAATAAATTAATTTTGTTGTTTTCAAAATAATAATATATAACGATTGTCATAATTTAGATATCAACATCACAATTAGAAGGAGGTAAACGATATCACACATTGATGTTGGCTGAATCAGAGTCGGAAAAAACTAAATGGGTGGTCGCTTTGAGTGAACTGCATAGGATATTGAAGAGGAACAACTTGCCGGATAAATGTGTGAGTTATATGTATTTTGTTATATTTTATTCTACATAAATGTGGTTGTGTAATATTTTAAATCTTTCCTAGAATATTTTGAGAATGTGAATTGTATCTTATTTTTTTTTCTGCATTTTTTGAAATGATGGATAATGGAATCCACTATATTATGATTATCTTACGCAATAAAGTTTATATTTTGTATAAACGAAACTTGAATTGAAGTTAGTTCTTTATTATATATTTTTTAACTACACCATTACATATTAAATAAATATAAAATTATAAAACAGATGGTATATATGGTTTCAAGATGCGTAAACAAAAACATTATTTTCTTTAATAAGGATTTATTAATATGGTTGATAAGAAATGTCTTATTGAATGAAACGAGTACAAATCAAAGCCAAAGTCAAATAATTTTGTTCAAAATAAGAAGTTACATGTTTCATTTTTTAAACGTCGAATAATTTATCACCGGTTTATTAAATTTAATGCCTCAGACCTGAGCAGAACCGGAAAGCTGAGGAAGAAACAATTTTTTTTTATTTGTTGCGGGATTTTTTTTTATTTGTCAATGCTTTACAATAATTAATTAGTGGCAATGATACATTTGAAACAATTTTGCGTGTGTTCTCTATTATATATGTATGCTGAGTTCAATAAGTATGTGTATTTTCTTAGCGTACTCGTATATATTCAGTATGTGTTCATATGTGTGCAGGCGTACGCGGCGCACACGCTGGCGGAGGTGTCGGTGCGCGGCGCCACGTGCGCGTGCGTGGTGGAGGGCGCGCGCGTGGCGCTCGGCGGCGAGCTCGGCCTGGCGCTGCTCGACCTCGAGCGCGCCGAGCTCGTGCCGCGCCGCGCCATCGCGCCCGTGCACAAGATGAAGTACGTGCCGCGCGAGCACCTGCTGGGTGAGTGCCTGACTACCGTCTTACACGATCTAGAGCGCGCTGAGCTCGTGCGACGTGAACGTCTGCTGGGTGAATGCCGTGTCTTATGTACTATATGATGGGTTTATTTCTTTAATATATGTATAAGATTGTCTGGAAGAAATCGCTTATTTGTATTTCTTTTTTTGCGTCCTTATACTATATATTTTGTGGTGTACACATAAAGAATAAATAAATAAATAGTCGAGCTCGCACTGCTTTTGAGCACGCTGAGCTCGTGTCACACGAATATCTGCCGAGTGAGTGCTGTCTCATATACTTTATAATGAGACTGTCCCTGTTCGTTTTCAAGCGCGCTGAGCTCGTGGTTGAGAAGTGCTGTGTTATATTGCTACGTAGTTTTTATACTCTTTAACCACCCTGCTAGGCATAAATATTCATTCTTACCTTAACTTGAGTTATTGTGTTAAATGACAGAATTCGACGTCGTCATTTATTCTTGAGAGAAATGATGAAGTAGTAATTAATGGAATTCGTAATTTTTGTTGTTGCGGTACAGTGGTGATAGCGGGTCGCGGGCGGCACGTGCGGCTGGTGCCGCTGCGCGCGCTGGAGTGCGCGGAGGCGGAGAGCGTCAAGCTGGCGGAGGCCAAGGGCGCCGTCGACGTCGCCGTCGGGGAGCTGCACGCCGCCGCGCACGGGTTCGCCGTCGTCTGCAAGCGACAGGTACGCCACCACCACCACCGCCGCCACCACATATACATAGAGAAAAGCAGGGAAATACTTACACAAATAATTATAAGCTAGGAAACATCCTTAGGAACCCTAATAATGTCTCGAAATAGGTCAACTTTGTAGATGGGTTTTCTATGAGGTTTTTGCAAGCATTATTAATTTAAATTTTGTCAATTAGATTTTTTTTTATAAAGTTGTAATAGTTATATATATATGTATAGATATTAAAAGGTCTTGAATATTATAAATCCTATTTACTACAGCATTATTCAAATTAAACGAATCTTTTAAGTAAATGCAAATTACAACTTTAGAAACTTTTTTAATGGTTTTCCTGTAAAATTGTACTTTTAAACTTGTACAATGTATGTAGGGCCTATATATATATGTGTATGTACGTTATTAAAACATGATAACTTGTAAATATAACTGTAAACATCGGTAAAACTTTATTACTGTGTGCTTGTTTCTGTTGTAAATTCATTATAAAATTGCAAAAAGTCTTTATATATCTCTCGTATAATTAAATTTAAATGTTATCTTGACACAACCCAAACATAAATACTAACTAAACACCCCCATCCCTCCCTCACAGAACGTGTGGATAGTGCTGGTGTACGAGATAACGCGCACGGCGGCGCGGCGTTCCCGCGTGGCTGAGTTACGCGCGGCGGCGCCCGTGCTCAGCCTGCAGCTGGTGCGCGGCCGCCTGCTGCTGGGGTACCGCGGCGGGGTGGTCGCGCACGCGCTGAGATTAGATGCGCATGCGCACTCACCGCATCCTGCTGCTGTCTGTGAGTCAAAATCAAAATCAAGTTATTTTATTCAAAGTAAGAAGTTATAAGCTTCATTTTTTGAACGTCAAATAATCTACCACCAGTTCACTAAATTTAATGCCTCAGGCCTGAGAAGAACCGGGGCAAGAAAATCAGCGGGACTTTTTTTTCTTTTTTTTTTTGTGTACATTGCCTGTTATTATTCATATTTTATAAAATATATTTTTATGTTTTTATACATTAATCACTTTAAGTTAAATACTATTCTATTCTATTCTACTAGGCTTGTATCTGTTAACAATAAACTTATTTTTTTGATACGTTTATATTATTTTACTCATAAAAAATCGATCTTTACTGTAAATGCGAAAATAATGATAAGTATATTTTATATCAATATCAGATACATATAAGTGTATGTTCGTATGTGAAAAAAATATAACAATTTACACTTTGAGCTCTTTTGTGTAAGTAAAAAATTCTATAAGTATATTATAAATTATATATTCAACTGTAAAAAATTTAAATTCATTTACAAAATCATGTATTTGTAGAATTATTTGATTAATTATAAATTTGAGCCGATACTATACATTAAAATTTATATTTTGGGATAAAAATATTTAATTAAAAAAATCTTAAATAAAATTTGTTAATATAATATAGTTTGTATGAAAATTTATAAAGGAAACATAAATGAATTAATAATGAATATTTAACCCACAGCGCTCGTGCACCCCGAGAACCAGGTGGGCGTGTTCCTGTCGCACTCGGGCGCGCGTCCGCTGTGCGCGCGCGCGGTGGGCGGTGCGGGCGACTGGCTGTTGGTGTTCAGCGCGCTCGCGCTGTACGTGGACCGCGCCGGCCTGCGCGCGCGCGACACCGAGCTCATGTACACCGCGCACCCCACTTACCATGGTCAGTGTGTCATGGAAATTGCAAAAGAAATATACATACATTGCTTCACGCTGTATCCCGCATATAGCAGGGTAGGCAGAGGGAAACTGAGAACCATAGTGTTAAGACACTTCGTTCCCCACTTTTTGCCGAATTGAGACATTGCGTGCTAAGTGGCGGAACGCAGCGCCGCGCTTTGCTTTGTTATCAAACCCAGGAAATGAAAATACTAAACTTTTACATTTCCTGGAGTGGTAATCGAACTTACAACCTGTTGCATTTACGGTCGCACGCGTGTGCGTCTACGTATTATAAAGGTTTTAATTAAAAAAGAAAATCAATTTTATATAAAATGCAGTAATATTATTATGAATAATTCAAACTACTTATCAGATCTTAACTAAATAAATGGGACTGCAGCAAAAGCACTAGCCATCATATGAAAAGAGAATCTCCAATTCTGAATAACACAATACCTACAAAACTTACATTAATTCTATGTGTTTTTGAAGTAGTAACTTCCTGATGAACATAATAATTTTCTGATCATTAAAAAATACACACACAATTGTTCAACTTTCCACTCTTGGAGTGATACTATTTTATATAGTTTCCCTGTTCCCCTTTTTGCTATCTCTTTCTCTCCCTCGGCTTGTTATTTGTATGAATTTCAAAAGGGAATAAAATTGAAAATTTTACTAGTCATAGTTCTAAATATCTAATAATTATCATAAATTATAAAATATTTATTTTCTAAAATATCTATGTATATATTTTTCAGCTATCAACGATACCCACCTGTTAATATTCACAACATCACACATCGATATCTACGACATAGAGTCAGGAGAGTGGGTGCAGACTATTAATCTACGTAAGTTTTAACATTGACTAAAATATCTCTTGGTGTAAAGAATTCAAAAAGAATCACATTAAATTATAAAGTTTTATTGTTAAAAAAAATTTAAATTGAATAAAAATATTTTTAAGTTTTGAGGTACATTTATTACTTTAGTTCACATACATGAAAGTAGACATTTTCACAAAATAAAGCATTGCATGCAGCTATTCAGTAATATCTTTAAACGGAAGAGTAGATAACAAAATGTATGATTGCTTCATTTTCTCTATTTGTTCTGCAACATGTGATACATTATTATTAAAAATTAAAATTCAAAATTCCGTGTATTTCTTTTTACTGATTTTAAAATATAATAAATTCTTAAATATTTTTTATAATAGGAAAGAAAATAACAAAAATAGTAACATATATTACATCATATTAAAATAACTGTAGATACAATTTGTGTTTTAAAGTTTACAATTATTTATAGACATTTAAATACCTTATAAACACAACATACTACTTTCATTTATGTAATATATAATTTTTATATAATAAAGTAAATAACAGAATGTAATGATATTTTCCTATAAAAAAAAAAAAAAAATCCGGCTGATTTTCTTGCGCCGGTTCTTCTCAGGTCTGAGGCATTAAATTTAGTGAACCGGTGGTAAATTAGTTGACGTTCAAAAAATGAAGCTTGTAACTTCTTGTTTTGAATAAAGTTATTTGACTTTGATTAATTTATTATACATACATGCTAATAATGTTTTCTATTTCCAGCAAACGCGCGGCCATTAGACGAATCCGGGTGGATCGTGCTAGTGGGCGGTGCGGGCGCGAGCGCGGGCGGCTCGTTCCCCTTCACCACGGACACGCAGCCCACGCTCGTGTACCTGCGGCCGCTGCGCTCCGGTATGTACTAGGCGGACATGACCAGTTAGGAGGTTGATGGGAAGCCGCGGGAGTGAATATGTTGATTAATCGTAAATGCATACCTTATAGAGCATTCTTAAGTTTATCTTCTAAATTCTTTGTTAGGTATTTGTGTTTCATTTGTTTAAATTTATTCACCTTATAAATAAAGCAAGCCTAAAGCCTAGTAATATGTCAATATATTTTATGTGTAAATCGACTTATCAACTTATACACGGTTGGTATAGATACAATGTATACATGAGAATATGTGGAGTTAGAGATTTATTACAAGCTGTGAATTGATTTTATTTCTATGGATTGTTGTTCACATATAGAGTTCTATAAGTTTATTATTGTCACTTCAATTTACAACTTGGTAACAGTGAGTTATTTGATTACCGTGATTTATAATAAAATTGTTTTTATTTTATGTGATATTTAATTTAGAATAATTATATATTACAGCTGGTCCCCTAAACTTCGAGCTGATATCGTACGGTACTAACAAGCGTCGCTTCTCCGTGCGGGAGCAGTCGCATCAGGCTATCGAAGCACATAATAGATTGTAAGTGGTTTATTATTATTTTATTGTTATAAATTTGTAGTATTGTTAGTTAATAATTATATTTATAAT
The DNA here is from genome assembly GCA_033558755.1 of Philaethria dido. Classification (NCBI taxonomy): domain Eukaryota; kingdom Metazoa; phylum Arthropoda; class Insecta; order Lepidoptera; family Nymphalidae; genus Philaethria; species Philaethria dido. The sequence continues at coordinate 74,811 of JAKGSA010000709.1, forward strand.
ATTGGTTGCGTTACATAAAGAAAATGTTGTATGTCTAGTAATTTTCAAATATTTGTGATGTTATAAGTAAGTAGTGTAAGCTAATCTATTAATATTGAGGAAATATTTATGAGTTTAAGGGATCTTAATTCGGAAAGTGGAGAAAGGAGTGTCTCATCACTAGATTATTTCTGAATACTTTGCGAGATAAAGCGTGAAAGTTACTTTTTCTTCTGTATAGCTGTAAAATATACATAAATAAAAAAGGTAAGATGTGTGTATGTTTGTGTCAGGTCGGAGCGGCGGTCGCGGCTGATCTCGGCGCCGTCCAACTTCGCGCACGTGTCGCACATGGGGCCCGGCGACGGCATACGCTCGCAGCGCCTGCTCGACCTGCCCACCACCATCGAGACCGCCGACCACGACCACCACCACCAGGTGCCCACACCACCACTACCAGTTGCGAAGTTTTATGTGACAGACGGATATACACTCTTTCAGATCCAAGTTTGCGAAGTGTTTGAGTTGAAACGTAGTTGGAGATCTTAACTGTTTGTTTCACGTGAAATGATCCAAATATCATTCTAATACATTTAGAAAACTAATATAAACATTTTCATATTTGAAAAATATAATAATGCATAACAAAATTGAATCGGTGAGTGCAGAAACAACGTAAGTCCAGATGTTCAAATTTTACAGGAGGGAAAAAAAAGTTTATATCTTTTTTTGTGGCTTACGGTTTTTCTGCACTCACCGATTCAATTATCTTTGCTCATTCTGAAAAAATAGAGAAAAAATGTAAAAATAATTTGTATTTTAAAAAACATATTTTTCCCTGAATCTCAAGTAATTACTCAAAAAAATATATTAATCTATTAATACTAATTCTTTATAATTTTATTTTCTTTAATATTTTAATGTTTCATTTATTATATGTTTATAATTATGTACTTTTAGCAAATATTCGGCAGCCGTGACAGCAGCAAGAGGACTTCGCCGCTAACTATATCTCATCCCACCGGATCTTATAATGGTTTGTTATTACTTTGCTATGTCGAAATATTTATATGCTTGTTACATTTAAAATTTTCATACGTTTCTAAAAATATTTTTATGTAGGCTCCATCGTGTGACGCATCGCAGTGGGACACTGTCTAAAAACTGTAAACGCAGTTAGTTGAGTATTGGAGTGTTTATATTTAAATTACTTTATTTCTCGCTCTGGTCAGACAAAACGTGCCATTGAGTTCCGCCAGTCAACACGCAATATCTCAAATTCGAGAGGAAACTGAAGAACGGAGGGTCTTGTCACTAGATTAATTAGATTCTCTCTGACTACTCTGCTATGTGAGATAAAGTGTGATAAAAAAAATTCTAAGTCTTTTGGCTCTAATTTAGTGTTTGTTTATATGAAAATAATGTCCATATTAAGGTTCTTGGCGTGGACGTTCACGCGACGCGCCAACGGAAGCGCCGCCATCTCCGCCCACACATCGAGCTATGGAAAGGTGATTAAAATATATTATTATATTATGATTTTAAATAAAATTAACTTCTATTTGCGATATTTATATGAAGCACACATTTATGAAACTCGTAATAAATTGTAACAAAATAGTTGTAGCATATTTTTAAAATTTTCATGATTATGAGTAAAAATGATTATTGAATACTTTTGACATCTGCAAATGCAAATATAACGTTTGCAATGGATCGCTTAAATAAAAAAAAATGATAATCCATAAATAACGTAAAGATGATGAGTGCTTTCTGTGTTTTATCTTATAGATTGTAGCGGAATATATATATATATATTTTTATTATAATTTAAACATATAAACCTAATGACGGATTTAATATCTTTGATGCAGGTCTGTGGGTGGCGGTTCGCTGGGCAGCGGGTCGGCGTTAGAGCGCTGCCTGACTCCACTCAGTCTCGGAAGCATGAGTTCCCTACATGACGTGCTCAAGGTATACTAACTATCAGTATTCACTTTACTTTGTTCTTGAAGCAGTAGTACTACACTGAGGGATACTAGCACTCAGGTGTAATTGTAATCAGGTCATTACAACTCTTCAAGTATACTTGTAGTGTTTCCGCTATCTCATTTATTTTTAAACTACCTGACCCGGTGATCTTCGTACTGCGATATTTTATTGCCATCAATATTGAAGTTTTTAAATATTTGCTATCACTTTATATTTTTTCAATTCCTTCAATTTTTTCCATACCTTCTTCTGACAATACCAAACATATGAAAAAAATATTTTTTTTAATTTAGTGCAGTCATTTAAAAGTAATGTGCGTACAAAGATTTCCAAGATATTTTTTTTATTTTTATAGATTAATTATATTAAATTACATAAATATAATCATTCCTCCAAAATATCGTTATGCCCGCTAGATATAATAAAACTTAATACCTAATATAATAAATATTTCTATT
>JAKGSA010000710.1:0-37650 GCA_033558755.1 Philaethria dido
TCACGTGAAATGATCCAAATATCATTCTGATACATTTAGAAAACTAATATAAACATTTTCATATTTGAAAAATATAATAATGCATAACAAAATTGAATCGGTGAGTGCAGAAACAACGTAAGTCCGGATTTTCAAATTTTACAGGAAGGAAAAAAAAGTTTATATCTTTAAGGTTTTTCTGCACTCACCGATTCAATTATCTTTGCTCATTCTGAAAAAATAGAGAAAAAATGTAAAAATAATTTGTATTTTAATATAACATATTTTTCCCTGAATCTCAAGTAATTACTCAAAAAAATATATTAATCTATTAATACTAATACTTAATAATTTTATTTTCTTTAATATTTTAATGTTCTGTTTATTATATGTTTACAATTATGTACTTTTAGCAAATATTCGGCAGCCGTGACAGCAGCAAGAGGACTTCGCCGCTAACTATATCTCATCCCACCGGATCTTATAATGGTTTGTTATTACTTTGCTATGTCGAAATATTTATATGCTTGTTACATTTAAAATTTTCATACGTTTCTAAAAATATTTTTATGTAGACTCCATCGTGTAATGGATCACACTGTCTAAAAACTGTAAACGCGATTAGGTGCTTAGTTGATATTGGAGTGAAATATTTAAATTATTTCATTTCTCGCTCTGGTCAGACAAAACGTGCCATCGAGTTCCGCCAGTGAACGTCTTGTCACTAGATTAATTAGATTCTCTCTGACTACTAGCTCTAATTTAGTGTTCGTTTATATGAAAACAATGTCCATATTAAGGTTCTTGGCGCGGACGTTCACGCGACGCGCCAACGGAAGCGCCGCCATCTCCGCCCACACATCGAGCTATGGAAAGGTGATTAAAATATATTATTATATTATGATTTTAAATAAAATTAACTTCTATTTGCGATATTTATAAGAAGAACACATTTATGAAACTCGTAATAAATTAAGTTATAACAAAATAATTGTAGCATTTTTTTTTAATTTTTATGATTATGATTAAAAATGATTATTGAATACTTTTGACATCTGCAAATGCAAATATAACGTTTGCAATGGATCGCTTAAATAAAAAACAAAAAATTATAATCCATAAATAACGTAAAGATGATGAGTGCTTTCTGTGTTTTATCTAATAGACTGTAGCGAAATATATATTTTTTTATTATAATAAACCTAATGACGGATTTAATATCTTTGATGCAGGTCTGTGGGTGGCGGTTCGCTGGGCAGCGGGTCGGCGTTAGAGCGCTGCCTGACTCCACTCAGTCTTGGAAGCATGAGTTCCCTACATGACGTGCTCAAGGTATACTAACTATCAGTATTCACTTTACGTTGTTCTTAAAGCAGTAGTGCTACACTGAGGGATACTAGCACTCAGGTGTAATTGTAACCAGGTCATTACAACTCTTCAAGTATACTTGTAGTGTTTCCGATATCTCATTTATTTTTAAACTACCTGACCCGGTGATCTTCGTACTGCGATATTTTATTGCCATCAATATTGAAGTTTTTAAATATTTGCTATCACTTTATATTTTTTCAATTTCTTAAATTTTTTCTATACCTTCTTCTGACAATACCAATAAAAATAATGTGTGTACAAAGATTTCGAAGATAATTTTTTTATTTTTATAGATTAATTATATTAAATTACATAAACATAATCATTCCTCCAAAATATCTTTATGCTCCCTAGATATAATAAAACTTAATACCTAATATAATAAATATTTCTATTTAATATCAGGTGGGCACGGATATGGGCGAAGGCCTACAGTCGGAGGACAGCAGCGGCGCTTCGCCCCCGCACCCGGCGGAACCCTGATGGTAAGATTATTTTAATACTGTTTTTTTTTTTAATAAATTTCAGGATTTAATTAAATATACTTTTAAATTAATTTATATTTATGGAACATCGTTCACATAATTTTCGCGTTATAGTTTGTTCGCTTCTTTTTGTTCTTACATGATTGTTATACATTTTTTATAATTATCAATTATTGATTTTGGTTAGTATAAAATTTATATGTAAACTAAAATTATGTTAAAATGTTTTAAAATATTACTTTTATTTCAGAAGCCAACTGGACACGTATTGGAAAATCGACATGTCCAGATTCTACGCGTGTTTTTGTTGAACAAACAAACAGACAAACACGCATATGTGCGACCGTGGACGATAAACGTTTACCATAAAGTGATATATATGTATTAAGATTATTATATAATTTACAAGCTATCAAATGTTTTGATGATGTTTTGTAAGAATAAGTTAAAAAAATAGTGTTTTTGTGCAAAAATAATAAATATAATCTATTTTTCATTTATATTAAAAATATTTATTTCAAAAAAGGATCTATATGTAAAATCCTCGCTTCCAAACTTAACTAGAAACATCATTAAAATGTAATATTGTCATTTCATTGTAAAATAACTTGTATTTGTATGTACGTAAGTTATATTTTACAATGGCATGTGATTTATTTTATAGAAACTTTCAGATTCTTCCATAGTTCCATTTTTATCACAAAAGGTACATTAATAATATTTTTTTAATAATTATTTTAAATATTTTGACGATATATATATATATATATATATATGCATTGGTTATTTTTTACATTTACACTTGGGTGTACATATCGAAGAAAGAAAATTATTTATTTACAAAGTTCCAAATACTTTCTTTCAATACTTTATAGTATTATTATTATATTATTATAATAGAGTGCTTAAGTGGATTCCAAGAGGCACAGGTTCGAATCCTGCTTCGTTACAATCTTATATGTGTCGTAAATTAAAAAGTAATTAATTTTGGTACATTTTACCATTTTTACTTGTAATAAAATTTAAAAATTTTGATACAAAAAAATCACAAGTGTAAATGTAATCTAATATTTATATATTTATATAGATACATTCGGTTCCTAAACTTTATCTATATATAAAATTTTATTATTATTTAATATTACTTTCAAATTTTATTTGAAGAATATTTATTATATTATTTATATTTCGATTTATTTTTCAGTTTAAATTATATTTTTATTTATTTTTTATTTATATATAATAAGTCCTTTGAACTATATTACCCTTCCATTTGCGATAATAATATTGTATTAGATATATTTAACCTGAAGTGGCTTTTAGGTCAATTAGTAACTTATATATTATATTATAGTACATGTTTGTATTGTATACGTTTTTATATTCATTTCATTTATTTTTTTCAAAAAAATATATATTTATATTTTTTTTTATTTAAAAATTAAAACACTTTGAAGGAAGTGTAGTTTTACATGGGTTTATTGTTTGCGTATTTTTTTTTATTTTCATTGTTAAAAAAATTGTAGCAAATTTTTGTATGACTGACGTGATGGGTGGAAAATAATGTGACGTCACTTATGTCATAAGTATAATACTATGGATTATTTTATTAGTATTATTAAATTGTCTCATTGTACTTAAAATGTAAACATCTCATGTAAAACTAAATTAATTTTTCTTTTTTTTCTACATGTCTGTACATTTTTTTTAATCATTGTAATTTATTACATAAATGTATTTAAATATCATAATAATTGTATTAACATAAGATATGCTTGGACTTTTATATTTGAAGATTTAAACTTTTTTTTAATCTAATATGAAAAATACTTATGTTCTCGAATTTTGTAGTTTACGTGTAATCGCGTAATGATGAACGTACGTACATATGTTTTTAACCAAATTATTTATTTATATGTAAGGCTATAATAATACTCTGTCGTCGTATACCATTCTCACCGCCGATTAATGTTTAGTGTGTAAATTCAAAATGGCGACGTTTTAATTTTATTTTTATTTTTTAATATGGCAATGTATTTAACACTAGCTGTAGGTCTGTTCGTCCTTTTTACTATAGTAACATTTCTTATTAATCTATCGTAATTTATATCATCGCGAAATGTAATATTAACTTTTAGATTTCTGACCATTTTTTTTAGTATTTAAACTAGTGTTGCCATTAAAATAAATGATTTTTTAATTAAATTTCTCATTATTAATTAATTACAGTCAATATATATGATTTAAGTTTAAATTTTTTTGTTTATTTTTATGGCAACATTATACTTGAGCTAGAGAATGCTAGTTTTGAAATTTAATAATGTAAACACTGCCAAATTAATTCATGTAAAGTGCTGATTTAACGATCAGCACGTTTTCAACGATCATGACCAATTTACTAACTTAATGTTACAGTATAACTTAATTATCTAACTAATGTTTTAGATTGTGTTGAATTTTATGGCCGCTATCTGTCAAAAATAAGCGATTTTTTATATTTTTTTTCCATCTGAAGTAATAAGATTAATAATAGTAATATTTTATTCACTGTGGGTTCGGATATAATTTGGGTAGTGATTTAAATGTAATTTGTTATCATTTCTCCGCTCTGGTAAGGTAAAGCACGGCGTTGAGTTCCGCTACTCGACGAAATGTCTCTTATCAAGCTGTAAGTGGAATGGAGTACTTTCACATTAGGCTCTCTCCAATTATCTTGCAGCAGCGTGAAGTAATGTATTTTTTTTGAAATATTTAATGAAATACAATCGGCAATAGTAAAAATTATATAATATAATTTTTTGATTTGCATTAATATTTGAAAATTAGTTATTTAATATATTTTGCAATTTACATACATCTATATTAAAATATCTATATTTGATAAGCGGTCATAAAGTTTAAAGCGATCTTTCCTTCATTAACAACACTTACTGGTTTTTATTTGTATTAATAATACACAAAGTATTTTATATTATAGTAATTAGTTACGTTTTATTAGTATACATTTTTTTACAATTTTTTTTTTTTTGTCGTAGTAATCTCATTGCGATTGTGACTCTAATATAAGTAGAATAATTATTTTTTAACGATCTAGTCTTGTTTTTGTGTCGTACGACTATGGATTTCTTTATTTTTTATTAGGGAAATGAGTTTTAATTTTAAAAATGTAAAAATATTGTCTATGATTTTTTTTTTTAAATTCAATTAATTTTAAGATTTTTTTTTTTTAAAGTTAGATTCGCATCCAAAGATCTGTAATAATTTAATGATGATATGTAAGTGTTTTTTTTTGTCTCTATTTTTTTTTTTGTTTAAATAAAAAAAATGTATACAAGAACTGATTATTGTCGTAATGTTGAATATTTAATTGGATTATTCGAGAATTTAATGCACATTCTAGTTTCCATCTTGTCTTTTTAGCAAAATGGCGTGTTTTTTGTAAAAAATTGTATGAATTGACTTTTTTTTTTAATAAAACGTCATAAGAATGTGTCAAACATTACTTGTCATCAATGTATAGAACAATTGGCTATCACGAAACCTAATAATCATAAAAAAATGAAATTTTAGACTCTAATATAAATTGTTTTTTAGTATTTAAGGGATTTTCTTTATGTTTCAACACTTTTATCTATTGTGAATATTTTAATGACATCATATTGCGACGACATCACAAATTTTACTCATAAAAAACTAATATATTACAAATTTAAATGATTTTATGACGTATTTGACATAAATACGACTCATAAAGTCTCGTAAAGTGTAAATTTTGAAGAAAATCTCATTAAATTTATCAATTCCGTGAAATACGGGATTTAATATATGTAGATTTTGCTAAATTTTAGATATTTATAACGCAATTATATACGAAATACATATTGTGTATTATATTGTTAATCCTATACGATAATGTCTGTCCGTTGGTTCTTAGCTGGTTTAAATGAATATATGAGAATTAAGACCGTACAAAGCCGCGGGCGATAGCTAGTGTATCATAAAGATGACGCACAGACGGATTACTGATTGTTGAATATATATTGAGTGTAACTAGATTGATGTATTTTTAATACCCATTTGTTTAGCAATTTTCAAAATTCAATTCAATTCTTAACATATGTTGATTTATGATAATCAGTTTTAACTGAAAAATCATTTTTGGATTAATATGTTTGAAATGTTATATCGATTGTTATAAAGCGATTATTTAGTGCATGATACAAAAACTTTTGAGCTACTTTTATAGACTATGAAGTAAAAACTATATTTTTATTTGAGAAGCCAACTTTTTCAAAAAAATCCATATTTAAGTTCCCCATCGGTCTATGGTGGTTATTCGTAGACTGCTATTTCATTTCGTCTATAGTTACACTCTCTGTATAAATATTCTAAGCTAATCCGTTTGTGTGTTGTCTAATTAACTTCCATTCATTATACACAAATCTTGTTGATTAGACACAGTTTTAATGTTTATGGAATGTTGCTGTTGCTTACTTAATGTATAAGTATGTGTGGCCTCATATCAGAACAGTTTATTTTATTTTAAGACAGTTTTGAACAATTAATTTAATATAAAATAAATAATTGTCCCTTTTTTAATACTTTGCAGACTTTTTCATGTATAGACTATACTATATTGATGAACACTCTCCTCCACTTCTCCTACGCATTGAATAGAGATTTGAAACTCTTTGCTGAAAATATAATAAAATAGTAGCTAATGTCATATGAACTGGTGAAATGATTATATAAATTTTCAACCAAGTGAGATTCGAAACTGACCGTTCCGTATGTTTTCTATAGCGCCACGTTGAAGTCAATTTTATGAGAATATTCTGTATAAATACACTTAAGTAAATAACAGCAATGTTTTTTATAGTTATTATATATTATATATCGATACCTTAATTGGTAAACCAGTTATTTCTAAGTGAAAGTTATATGAGACACTTGAAATATACCCCGAAGAGATGATTCTCGGGAAGATATCTAGTTTTTGAATTACAACCGCACATAATAAATAATATAAATACAATAAAAGATTACATATTTGTCATGAAAAGTGGAGATTGAACGGAGTGTCTAAACACTAAGGTCTCTGACTATAGTGTTATAGTGAAGTGAGGTGGTATGCTAGTTGAGGTAACGATATATAGCTTCTCGAAGTCACTACTAAGTACTATGAATGCTTGCGATCATTATAATTTGAATTTTTACGTACACTAAAATATATTTACATGCTTTACTTTTACATAGTTGTGTTGCGTGAACGTATTCGCTGAGAAACTATTAGATATATAATATACTTCCTTGTAATGTAGACTTGTACCGCTAATATAATTTGTATGTAAAACTAAATTAAATTATTGACTAATATTATTATTATTATATGCGACGTATATTGCGATTACGTGAAATTATCTCAATACTTAATTATTTCATGTAAATATCTGAATAAATCATTGAAATTGTTTGGTTGTTTTATTTTTTGTGGTGGACACTTTAAGTGAAATTAGTGACCGAAATATGGTTCTAGCTTTAAAGCGTATATGATACAAATCAAAAATCAAAAATCAATATATTCTTTATTCAAGTAGGCCATTATAAGTACTTTCGAATGTCAATTTGCTATGGGCGTCGTCGCCGTCCTAACGGAAGCTGCCACCGGTTCGGAAGACAGTTCTGCTTGAGAAGTACCGGTAAAGAAACTCAACAGTTGCTTTTTTTTTCAAAATTTTCTTTTTACAATAAATATACAACTATGATGAAGTGGCAGATATGTAATTATTTGTGGAATTTATTATACATGCATATACCCTTTGTGACAAAAAAGATTTATTAACTTTTTTGAGACGAAAACTAGGTGTAATTAGCTGATGTTTCCTTCTTGTATTGATATCGTGTCTGTCACAGTTCTTTAAATAATTGTGGATATTTTTGATAAGTATGTGATTTTTTGTATCAAAATTTTTTATTACAAGTAAAAATGATAAAATGTACCAAAATTAATTACTTTTTAATGTTAAATTTGACAACTAAGTCAAATTATTATGGTATTAGTATTTAAGACACATAACATTGTAAATATAGCAGGATTCAACCCAGCTCTTGGAATCCATTTAAGCGCTCTAGTTTAAATGTTTATCTAATGTAGTAAAAAAATGTTTTATATGAGTTTTCTAAAATGTATCAGAATGATATTAGGATCATTTCACGTGAAACAAACAGTTAAGATCTCCAACTACGTTTCAACTCAAACACTTCGCAAACTTGGATCTGAAAGAGAGTCAGCTACTAAAGCTTCGCAACCGGTAGTGGTGGTGGTGTGTGGGCACCTGGTGGTGGTGGTCGTGGTCGGCGGTCTTGGTGGGTGGTGGTCGAGCAGGCGCTGCGGAGCGTGGCGCGCGTCGCCGGCCCCATGTGCGACACGTGCGCGAAGTTGACGGCGCCGAGATCAGCTGCAAATCGCCGCCCGACCTGACACAAACATAAATAAAAACTCTTATTGCAACAAATAAAAAGATTACACATTATAGAAAGTTAGGGCAAAAGGGCGGTCTTATCACTAAAAGTAATTCTCACAGGCAACCTTTTATTATTAATATGTTAACTTATTTTGTACAGCGCTATATAGTAGGAAGAAATAACTCTACGCTTTATCTCTGTTAAGTTAAAAAGTACTTAGAAAGAAACACTTTTCCGAATTAAGACCCCTTAAACCTATAAATATTTCCTCAATATTAATAATTAGCTTACACTACTTTTTATAACATCACAAATATATGAAAATTACTAGACACACAACTTACTTACTTTATGTAACGCAACCAATAATATTATAAATATAATTATTAACTAACAATACTACAAATTTACAACAATAAAATAGTCAATAAAACCACTTTACAATCTATTATGTGCTTCGATATTCGATGCGACTGCTCCTGCACGGAGAAGCGACGCTTGTTAGTACCGTACGATATCAGCCTCGAAGTTTAGGGACCAGCTGTAATATACAATTATTCTAAATTAAATATCACATAAAATAAAAATAAATTTATTATAAATGAAGATAATCAAATAAGTCGCTGTTACTAGTTGTAAATTGAGTGACAATTAAAAAGTTCTATACTGTATGTAAACAATCCATAGAAATAAAATCAACTCTCACACCATTGAAATAAGTGTCTAAGTTCACGCTGTATCCCGGCCATAGCAGGGCAGACAGAGGAACATGAGAACCTAGTGTTAAGACACTTGCTCTCTCACAACAACTCCATTCCCACTCTCCCCGCCGAATTAAGGCATTGTGTGTTGAGTGGCGGACTCAACGCCGCTTTGCCTTTGCTACCAAAACCGAAGCACAGAAATTAAATACTAAATTTTACATTACCTGAGTGGGAATCGAACCCACAACCTGTCGCGTGTTTACAGTCGCATCGTTTGTGCCTCTACGCCACTCGCTACAGGCTAAAGAGTAGGCGTTTTCGAATACTACTTATATTTAGTTATATATCAACAATATTCCCATGAGCTTGTAACAAATCTCTAACTCCACATATTCTCATGTATACATTGTATCTGTACCAACCGTGTATAAGTTGATAAGTCGATTTACACATACAATATTTTGAAATATTACTAGGCTTTAGGATTGGTTTATTTATAAACTCAAATTCAATGCCTGGATCCTATTGTAAAAGCGTACACATTGTCCCAAGCAAAAGAATTACGGTCTGATGCGAGGTGAGTCGAGGTGAGTCGAGGTGAGTCGAGGTGAGGTAAGGTGAATAAATTTAAATAAATTAAAAACGAATGAAAAACACAAACCCCAACAAAAGTATATTTAGAAATAAACTTAAGAATGCTCTAAAAGAGATCAACTTATTCATTCAAGCGGCTTCCCATCAACCTCCTAACTGGTCATGTCCCCTAGTACATACCGGAGCGCAGCGGCCGCAGGTACACGAGCGTGGGCTGCGTGCTTGCGGTGAAGGGAACGAGCTGCCTGCACTGTGCGCCCGCACCGCCCACTCAGCACGATCCACCCGGATTCGTCTAATGGCCGCGCGTTTGCTGAAACAGAGATAAAAGTGGAGCTAGCAAATAAGAAATAGAGCTGAATTAGGAGCTTACTATGTGGATACAACAAAATATATGAAGTCATAATAATAGAAATTTTAATAATTGTAAACATAAGATAGGCCATGCATGCAGTGAGACAGCGTCTAACCGTAAATGCAAGCGGTTTTGTGGAAGAATTTTTATTATTTAAATTATTGTAATTTATGCTTCTTTAGGAGACAAAGCATGACATTGAGATCCTCCACTGAACACGCAATGTCCAAATACAAGTGGCAATGTGGAGACACAATTTTATATTCAATTTTCTCAAAAACAAATATATAGTGACATATTACTCATGCATCTGTGTTTTTTTCTAATTATAATATCAAATTATTGTACTGCATACAATCTTCACTAGTATTCCACGTTTTGCAGAATAAGCAGAGAAAATGTAGCAATCACTCTATATTCGTCTATTTAAACCAGATATATTAAACGCCTCGCTTTTGCCTAAGAGAGAAGCAAGTACTAGGTGGACATGCAATTCCAGTTAGGAGGTTGATGGGAAGCCGCGGGAGGAATATGTTGATTAATCGTAAATGCATACCTTTTTAGAGTATTCTTTAAGTTTATCTTCTATAATAAATACTTGTTAGGGTATTTGTGTCACATTTGTTTTAATTTTATTTAAATTTATTCACCTTACCTCACTCTCGACTCACCGACTGCATCGGAGTCCGTAATTCTTTATGGGACAATGTGTACGCTTTACAATAGGATCCCAGAAAACGTCCAAAATGTTCTGTCACAATTTAAAAAAGTTGTGAAAAGACCTTTGTATGTTAAAGGTTATTAATTAATTAATGATTTTATAAACTAAAGTATTTAAATATATATATGCAATAACAAGCAAATCGGTTTGGTAACAAGGCAAAGTGCAAATATATATATATATTATTTTGTTTATCGAAGAAAATAATGTTTCAATTATGCCTTTTTAAGCTCAATATTGCATTTAATAACGCCATTTTGAAATTCACTTTTTTTTTAATAATGAGTCACACCAACACATCTAAATCTTACCAAAAAAGTGAATGCATTAAATGCGCCTGTTCTTGCAAATAACAATAGTTTTTGTTTCATCATAATCGGGCTAGGATTTCAGAAATTATAGCGTCTTAAAGTTTGAACATTTTTATAATTAGCGTTCCGTCGATATCGGCTGGTGACGTCACGTGGTGTGTGTGTGTGTGTGTGTGTGTGGGTGCGTGTTGTTACAACGTACATGTATGTAAGTGTGCACGTGACGTCACATAGTAGCGCTACTAGTGCGAGCGAGGCTGCACTTTAACGCGACATATCTCACTCATTTTTGAAGATAGAAAAAAAATAAAAACAGATTTATTTTCTTTAGTTACCTTCTACTTAGATATGCTGATTTATTTGAATAATATAAGCAGGTACATTGTTCAAGATGATGTTACGCGCCAAAAATATTAATATGGTTACAATAATAATGCCATTGTGGGACAGCACCAGACTAAACGCAAAAGATGGGTTCGATCCCCTCGAGGACAATTATATTAATTTGTTATTCATTTATCTCCTTTGTCAAATAGAGTGGCTATGAACTTAATTTCCCAACACACAATGTCTTGTGGGGCGGGATTAGGGATAAACTATCTCAACAATATGTTCTCTTTGCTTACTCTTTGAATATAAATTGGTTTGAATGTTCAAGATAATATTGAATGAAAGTTATTAGAAATACCCGTCAATTTTACGCAGGAAATATGCATGTTTTTCTTTTTTAATAGTTGATCTATATTTTTTTAATTTCACGCTGTATCCTAGCTCGGGCCGAGCGAAAGCAAAGTCCCCCACTACAAGCAGTGTTCGCAAGCCGAGGTTCGGCCTCGCAGGAGGCGCCCCTGTGACACTGCAGTTCTAAGTTGATGGTCCTCCTCCCGAGGAGGCCAAGCCAGGGTCAGAGCTCTTCAAGCTCGGCCCCCCACAAAACCCGGTGACGCTGTCGAGGCCAATAGGGCCAACAGCATACTACACAGTCGAAAAAAAAAAAAAATGTTGTATCCTACATATAACAGGGTAGGCAGAGGGAACCTAGTGTTAAGACACTGCGCTTTGCACTTTCCGCCGGTTTCTAGGCATTTCGTGCTAAGTGACGGAACTCAACGCTGCGCTTTGCCTTGTTACCAGACCTAGGAAATGAAAATACTTTTTCATTTCGTGGTTTAGGAATCGAACCTACAACCTGTCGCGTTTACAGTCGCACGTTTGTGCCTCTGCGCCACGACAGGCGCGATTTTGATCTATATGGGGTATGTAATTTGATAGGATTTTACTCTCTTTTTTTAATCTGTGAACTCTCAAGGGGGTTCCCCCACCTGTCTTTGCTTGCGACACTAAAAAATAATGTTTTATCATACTCAAGTACGTGATTTTTACAATTTTTCTGTCAATCTCCAATTCATTTTCTTAATGCATTTCTATTGCATTATTAAGAAATGTATTCGCTCTCTGCACTTCTCCATACAAACTTTATCTACACCAAATTTCATATTCCTCAGCTTAATTCGTATAAAGGGATTTAAACTATTTTTTTCACCAATGAGTTTAAAAATAATATTAAAATAAAACTCCATTATAAATATGATTATTTTATTAGCGAGCCACAAGTTATTACACGCACTAAATATTCTAGTCTTTGTACAAGGCAATTTTGTATGAATTGGACGAACAAATAAATTGTAATGTGAGATTATCAAATAAATATATAAAAAAATGCATGTCCGTCCAGCAGTTGAATTATTATTATAAAAAAATACAAAATTACATAAAAGTGGACATATAATAATAAATTGAGTATTTCAAGTTTAGATATTAGTCTACAACATGTTTTAAAAAAGTCAGTTTATTTTTTTTCTAATAGTTCTATTAGGAATCGATTAAGTTATTTATTTTTTAAATTCAATATAATATATTTATATTAGATTATATTCAATTCAAAAATACCACAAACCATAGTTACCTTTTTTTATAGCAAAAGTAATAAAAAAATTCTTGAATCCAATAAAAAAAAACAAGTTAAAATACGTCATCAATAATGATAGTATTTCTGCAATAAAAATATTCATATTTTTTTTAATTTGTGGTACTTTTAAATTGAAGCAACGCTAAATATTACAGATAAAATATATATTTATATATATAAAAATTCAAAATGCTAAAAGAATAAACTATTTGATTATTTAAATGAAGCTTAAACTCTTCGATAAATTACTATTAACAATTTAGATAGATTACAATGATGATTCACCTTTCTCCTTACTTATAATAAAAAAAATGATCTCCTTATACAAGAATTTATTCAGTTATGAGTGATGTAACAAAATTAAAGATTACCCCTTTCTTTTTATAGTAAAATGAAAGAGATAGCATCATAATCGGTCGTAGATATCTACTAGATAGATTTAACAGCAACTTATCTGACCCTAATAATATTCTATTAAAACTGTATATTTTTATTAATATATACTTATATAAATATATTCATACAAGGCGTGAATAGATTGATAAGTCGATTTCCATATACATTATTAAAACGCATTAGAATTAATAAATAAACGTAAAGAAACGATTAAACACAAAAATTACAAACAAATGAAACATATTCAGGTCAAAAAGTATTAAAATAACACAAAAACAGAATATACAGTACAAACTTAAACTTAAAAATCCCGAAAAAAAAAAAAAACTTCTATTTATCAACTTATTCACGCCTCAAACATAAATATAACAAATAATTCCCATAAACAAAACATGTCAAAGAAAAATATCTATACACGTCGGAATGTTCTTTTAAATATATCTATCGGCGATATTTTAAACTTTAAACTGTAAAATTAAAAATTAAATTAATACTAATAATAATACTTTATCCAACGAGTTAGTGCAGTGGCTACAAGAAATTAATTAATTTGGTGCTCAAATATATTAAAAATAATTCATAATGAGTCACACCAACATTTTTAGCTAACACCATATCTAAGTAGAAGGTAACTGAAGAAAATAGAATCTGTTTTTATTTTTTTTCTATCTTCAAACATGAGTGAGATATGTCGCGTTAAGGTGCAGCCTCGATCGCGCTAGTAGCGCTACTGTGTGACGTCACGTGCACACTTACATACATGTACGTTGTAACAACACGCTCACACACACCACGTGACGTCACCAGCCGATATCGACGGAACGCTCGTTTTAAAAATGTTCAAATTTTAAGACACTATAACTTCTGAAACTCTAGCCCGATTATGATGAAACAAAAACTATTGTTATTTGCAAGAACAGGCGCATTTAATGCGTTCACTTTTTTGGTAAGATTTAGATGTGTTGGTGTGACTCATTATTAAAAAAAAAGTGAATTTCAAAATGGCGTTATTAAATGCAATATTGAGCTTAAAAAAGCATAATTAAAACATTATTTTCTTTGATAAACAAAATAATATATATATATATTTTTTTTATAATTATTCTTTACCAGTCAAGACTGAAAACTATTAGTATCTATGCAAAGTAACAAAAAAAAAAGTTAAAAAAAAAAATCTTGTCAATGGTACGTATGTATTTATATTTATATATAAATTTTAATAATAACTACAATATAATATAATACCACATACATAGAATAAAAGTGAGATACCTCAAAAAAATTAAAATGAATAAAAAGGTATACTTTTATTTTATATATATTTATTATATAACTATAATATTTGAACCAGACGTGAATATGTTGATAACTCGAATTCAATATACAATTTTTATAAATATTAACCTGTATGACGAAATATTACGTCATACATAAAAGGCTACTGCAATGGGCATGGCAACATTTTTCGTCATAGAAATTAATTGTAATATATTGAACGCATTAACTTCTACGTTGTTATCTATTAAATCTTAGAGTGGTTATATATATGTCATCATATTGACGATGCGTCAAGAATTCTCATGTTCTGGCAATCTGTAGCTGTATTAACAATTTTTTTTCCCCGATTAACACGTTATTTAGGTATTGAGATTGCTTCATATATATATACATATATGTTTTTAGATATAAAAAGGAAAAATCTACCTGGTAAAAAGTATATATTTTCGATTTCCCAACTTATTCACTGCTGGCTACAAATATATCAAGACAGTTTATAATCATAAATATGTAGACCAAAATTGTGATTTTAATATTAATAATAAATTTGACAAAGTCAAACAAATTAAACAAGCGTTTACAGAAAATGGTAATTCCAAACATCAAAAACACACAAATTACACATAATATATATATTTTAACCATCAAATTAAGAAAAAAATTCATACAACCTTTTTTAAGAAATCAAAAAATTAAAATTAATTAAATAATAATTTATAATATAAAACACATATATTATGTGTATATATAATTTCGATAGTGAAGTACCAATACCTTCTAACTGACTTTTTAATAAATTCATTTTTTTTATTTTTATCGTTAAATGACATGTTTAGACACTTTGGTTAGTTGGGATATATTTCCAAATTTTTATTTCAATATCGTTACAATTAAAAATACAAAGGAACTCACTAAAACATACTAACAGTGCATTTAAAACAATAAAAATAATTTAAAAAAATATTAACCTGCTAAACATAGAATACACTTTTGTTGAACTAGTTACACAATGGAGACTTTTCTTCATAGTTCTACATAAAACATTTTTTAATAGATAAGAACGGCGAACGTAATGCATTCAATATATAACTATTAATTTCCATGACGCAAAATGTCGTCATAGCCATTGCGGTAGCTTTATGTATGACGTAATATTTCGTCATACCCAGTTAACAGGTAAAAATGTTAGTTTAGGAGGTATTGGTAATTCACCGTCGATATATAATGTGTATATATGTTGTAATAATATAGATTATAATATTTAATCAGCTTTACGAGGCCTACGTTTGCGAACTTCCTGTTTTTCCGCTTTGTCGTCTCCACTCGCTTTCTCCTTCTCTTTGTCATCTTCTGATGTCTAAAAAAGAGAAATATATTTCAAATATATAATATGTTGTATTTTTTCAAAGAATTATTCCTACACTTAGCATTTAATAACGTGTTCGGATTCGAACCCATAACTCCCGAATATCAGTCAAGCGCGTTCATTTTTTTAAATAGCTTTAAAACATTTTTAAATAGCTTTTTTTTAAGTAAAATTCTTAAATGCAATTATATGTATAAGAATTTTATTTGTTATTTATTTTTTATACTCGACATCCTGCTCCGGTTCTTAATTAACATTAATTATGTCATAAAAATATGAATAATTCAAAAAGAACAGAAAGTTGTTATGTAATAGAAGAAAGCAACGAAATATTTGGCTAAAAATCCAAAGCAAGCTAACAAATGGTACGGGTCATATGGTAACTAACTTCACGCTGTAACCCGCATGTAGCGGGGTAGGCAGAGGGAACCAGAGAACCTAGTGTTAAGACACTCCATTCTCTTTCAACAATTCCGTTCATATGGTAACGATCAGATGAAATCATATTAAATTAAAAATAAAATAATATTTAATAAATAGTAAACGCATGTCGTGGCGCAGAGGCACAAGCGTGCGATTGTAAACGCGACAGGCTGTGGGTTCGATTCCCACTTCAGGAAATGGAATTTTTCATTTCCTGGACTTGGTAACAAGGCAAAGCGCGGCGTTGAGTTCCGACACTCAGCACGCAATGCCTCAATTCGGCGGAAAGTGGGGAACGGAGTGTCTCAACACTAGGTTACCTCTGCCTACCCTGCTATATGCGGGATACAGCGTGAAGCTATGTATGTATGGGTATGGATGTAATAAATAATAACAACTTACATCGCTGGGTGAATTCTTCTCAGCTTCACTGTCTTGAGGACTCGCATCGTCTACGATATCATCGTTTATTAATTCCTGGAAATACACAAATAAATAAATAATATTACATAAAACTATTCAAAAAAAATATGAATCAAATTAAAAAAATATTATATTATAAAACGTGAAGGAAAAACGTTTGGAACCTTTATTACCAAAATTTTGGTAACGAAGAAGTAGGAAATTTATCATAGGTAGTTTAACGAACAAAATCGGCGAGAGGTCAGTATTTATTAAATAACTCAAGTAAATTGAAAATATTATTCTGGAAAATAAATAATTAGAATTATTTTCGAAGATTATGTTTGAGAAATGGAGTACAATATTTCGATTTTCTGTACAACCACTGTAAAATTTTATACTGAGTCGATTTCAATGAATGAAAATTTCAGACAATCTTTCGATTAATCCAGCGTATAATTCTGTAAGCTGTATTTGAGCTTAGTTATAATAATAAATAAGACATGGATCTATCCGAGCACCCGCTAGTGAAATGGCTAGAAGAAAATGGAATCCAGGATAAATCATTATTATTACTATGGTGGCTGCATTTATGTGTTTTAAATATTTTTTGTTAAGTGTTTCGAATTAATATATCTTTAAATTAAGCCCGACGAAGCGGATTGGGTATGCTGGTTAAGGATATATAGTAAGCAGTAGTATACCTGTTCATCATCAGACTTCTTGTCATGTCTGACGTCGTGTGTGAGCAGCGCGCGCTCCGAGCGACGCGGAGGGTATAGCAGATCTATTATACATACTAGAATCTGAAAACAAATTATAATTACACAATATTAATTTAAAAAAAAACGGGTCAATGGTATATATTTTGGTATTTATACAGATAAAGTAAATTGCCACAGACACTGTAAGATGTTTATTTTTTTATTTACTAATATTTTTGTTCATAATATCGCGAGTTTTACATATATTCATATAAAACTGGATTTATTTTGAATATTTTAGTATTAAAATTGGAAATTTGTGACTAACAACAAACAATAGTCTGTTATTTAGTGTTCACAACATAGCAGGGCAGTCCGAGAAAACCTAGTGCCAGACTCTGTTCTTTAATTTCTAATGGAGTGTTGAAAGGCGGAACTCAACGTCGCGTTTTCTTACCAGAACGTAGAAATGAAAATAATTTAATAAATTATGTCTCCCAGTGGGAATTGAATTTAATTTTTATCAAAATTTCTGTTTTAATTTTCGTACATTACATGCCACATGCACAATATTAATGTCACATGAAGTTATAATACTTTATGGTAACCACACTAAAAAAATACTTTTATTAAAATCACAGGCATTTCAATCGAATTCGAACCCCTTATCTTATGATATGAAAGTGTTTGCATAATACCAAAACAGTGTAACATTCTGTAATTTGTTAAAAAAAATTGGTTAATTTTTAATTGGTTATCTTAATAAAATTAAATGTGATATGAAATGAACATGAAAAACGTTTGTTAGTAGAAACAACTACACAAGTTAATAAATAAAAAAAATATATATAAATACATAAATAATATAAAAAGGCACTATATATATATTAGCGTATATAATTAATTAGTTATGAATGATGATATACATACAAGCCATGCAATAAATTAAAAATTTAAAAAAAGTAATAACCACCACCACCATAAAACCCAAAAACACAAAACCAAAAGAAAATGAATATGAAAAAATGTGATATATTACAAAAATTACCAATCCTAGCAGTGCACCAATGAATATGGTGCCGAGAGCGAAGATCAGGTACGAGCCCCACGTGGGAAGTCCGTACGACTCCATCAGCACGTTGTGGATACCCTGACAAATTAAATATATAATAATAACATACGTACATAGCTTCACGCTGTATCCCGCATATAGCAGGGTAGGCAGAGGGAACCTAGTGTTAAGACACTCCGTTCCCCACTTTCCGCCGAATTGAGGCATTGCGTGGTGAGTGAGGGCGGAATTCAACGCCGTGTTTTGCCTTGTTATCAAACCCAGGAAATGAAAAATTCCATTTCCTGGAGTGGGAATCGAACCCACAACCTGTCGCGTTTTCCAGTCGCACGCTTGTGCCTCTGCGCCATGACAGGCGTACATAATAAGAAATATAAAATATATAATAATAATAAGTAGTACACTAAGTTCTCTCTATGCGGGATAGAGCGTGAATATAGGTTCACTCTGTATCCTGCACATAGCAGGGTAGGCAGACGGAACCAGAGAATCTAGTGTTAAGACACTCCGTTCTCTTGCAACAATTCCGTTCCCCAGTTTCCGACGAACTGAGGCATTGTGTGATGAGTAGCTGAACGCAACGCCGCGCTTTGCCTTGCAACTAGACCCAGAAAGTGAAAATATTAATTACTATTTAGAATTTTCATTTCCTGGAGTGGGACTCGAACCCACAACCTGTCGAGTTTACAAAATCTTTTAATAATAATTCCTGGTGTATAGTACTGTATATAGCACCATCAAAAGTACTGTAATTCTTAAATGTCCATTTTTTAATTTTTCAAATAAATAGTTATACAACAGAGAAACATTATAGACAAAAAAGATAAGAAAAATCTTCAAAAAGAAAACTAATCCAATAAGCATAGGCATAGATGAAGGTCATACAAATAGCATTTTCGAATTTTCAAAATTCTATGTATAAATAAAGTGCATAAAAATAATTATAAGCTTTAAAATTCAAATTATTTAAATATTTTGTTAAGAACCATAAATACCAAACAATATTTTAGTTTGACACAAATCTTCCCAAAAGATGCCTTTTTTTCTTGAATAGATAATAATCATATAATGGATTCTTGGTTCCGTACCCCTTAATATGTTATTATATAATATGTTATTATATATTTAATGTTACATATCGGATATGAAATTTTCATATCCGATATCATATGCGTTTTCAGATATCGAGTTTGTGTTGCGATAGTTTTCGTTACAATTTAGTTTTCATATTTCATTGTCGAGTTGTCGTTACGTTTTAATATATCGGTCTCATCCCAATTTGGTTCCATACTTTTTTATTCCCTTCCATTTTATTTTATTAGGTACATCATATTTATACATATGTTGCCTTTATATTTTTAGTTTTACAACTTTTACGCAAAAAATTACGCAAAATTGTCTCAATTTCGAATTTAGCGTCATACACCATCACGCACATCTTACAATAAACAAATAAATAAAAATTAAAACTCACCCTCAACGTCTGGCTAAGTTTAAAGAACTGCGCAACCAGGCCCATATGTAACGAGTCAGGCGCCTTCCATGACGGCAACGCTTCTGTTTGCTTCCACTTGCTCTTCTCTACATAGTCGAGCATCGAATCTGCGTCCCTAGGGCCTTTGTATTGGCGGAATTGACCGTCTTTTACACTGGAATAATATATGCTATACTTTAGCTATTTTGTTTCGCATAGCAAGGCAGGTAGAAGGAACCTCCACGGATGATTGGGGCAGTTCCCGTGGGCCACGGCCAGTGGCGGTAGAGGAGGAGCACCGTGAGTTTTAGTGGGTATACAGACAGCCGGTTCGGAGTTCCACATAACCCGTCCGAGTCCCCGCGGGTATTCGTAACGAAATTCCTCACGTTAAAAAATAAATAAAAGGAAAGGTAGAAGTAACGTAACATAGTATTAAGAAACTTCATTTTTTGTTTTCTACCTGTAGTTAGATATATATAATCGTTTTCCCCCAGTGGGAACTAACACTAATGACGCTGCCCCACTGCACCATGATTAATTTATATATTTAATATCATCCTCATATCATTTGAGTCCCACAAACACCGTACGCTTTAGGCAAAAAAGATTCTAGTGTTTTAACACTTCTTTCTTCCTTTATAATCGCTAAGAAGCTCTATTTTCCGAATAACTTAAATATAACCATTCCTCCGAGTGGGAATCGAATCCACAACCCATCACTTTTACAGCTAGATACTGACTCGTTTGGGTTATAATGGGTTATTACTTGGATTATAATTATAGTATATAATATTTACAGTACAAGTGAAACTTAAGGAAAACGTCGGTCAAGTTTTTTTTTTGTAATTTCAATATTACTAATAAAAAAAAGTTTCATAACTTAAAACTAAATCTAACTTAGAAAACCACTAACTGGTATATAGTAGGCAGAGCAGTGACCACAAAGCGTCCACTGAGCCCAGGGGAGCTGGTGACGTCGATGGCTCCCGTCTTCAAATCCAGTTTCTTCGTCTTAGCCCTATTCGAAAGCTCCTTCCATGCTGGCGCGAGGGCATTACAGGCTGGGCACCATGGGGCATAACTGTAAGGAAAGTTTAGGATTTACTATAAAATACGTCCAGGCGTGAATACGTTGATAAGTCGAGTAGCATTTATATTGCTTAAATATTAATAGAAATATTATTAGATAGAAATATTAACAGATAACAGGATTTTATTTATAGGTCAATCAATTTATTTACGTCTCGTACCAAATTTATAGAATTAAAAAAAATACATAGCGGGATTTGAACCAGTACTTCTTATACACTCAAGTTTATTTTAGTGTAATACAAAACAATTTTGTAATGATGGAAATATTATGAAGATGAATAAAAAAATAATAAATAATTGCAAAGTATTGACAAAAAACACCACCTTTTTAATAAAAATTACCCTATGTCCTTAATAGCTTTAAGAATATTTGTACAAAGTTTTATGATAATCGGTTAAGTAGTTTTAGCGTGAAAGAATGACAAACAAACTTACATTCACATTTATAAACAATATTAAAGGATAATTTATTCATATTATTGTAAAGTTCGCAGAAAGTTAGATAGCATTCCCTTTGTATTAATTTAAATATAACTTATTATAGATAACTTAGTATATATTTAGTACCAGAACTATAAATAAGATAACAATATGGACAATGGAGTAAACAAAATGAGGAACGAGATTGAAAATGTTTTTGACCTTTTTATAAAAAATATTTGTACGAAATTTGCCACAGTTAAAGTTTAGTTTAAGCAAAAAAGATTTTAATAAAAAAAGAAAACAGATATTAAATAAAAAGTACTAAAATTTAAATCTATTACGAATAACTCAAAAACTATTCGTCTGATACATACATACATAGCTTCACGCTGTATCTCTGCCTACCCTGCTATATGTAGCAGGGTAGGCAGAGGGAACCTAGTGTTAAGACACTCCGTGCCGCACTTTCCGTCGAATTGAGGCATTTCGTGCTGAGTGGCGGAACTCAATGTGACAATTTATAAAACGGTAACGTATGGCGAGAACATAACGGTAAACCTAATTAACAGTATCTAAGTATAACAATAGTTGTTTTCCTGTTTTTATCTTTTGTATTGCAGTATGCACATTAACTTACGAGATAAAAGTCGATGTTTAAAAATTTTTGAAAATAAAATATTCTCATTCAAGCGAACGGTAAAATAATATAGGACAGTGTTAAGACACTCCGTTTACTGCTTTTTGAAAGACATTGCGTATTGATTGGCGGAGCTTAACGCCGCGTTCTGTAGGGATCAAGCCCACAGCCATGGAGTGAACTCCATGGCTAAAGTTTAAACTTTACCTTACTATCATTACTGCGTCTTTGTTCGATACAATTACGAGAACCAAGTCTTACCCATATATCCACTATGGATAATCCTTAATACATTTTTTTTAACTTCGTTATATATGTCATAATTTTGCTTTATGGGGTTAACACTTCTAATAGCTTCGGATCATACTTCATACGTAATGTTTCATTTTCGGGCGGAGAGTGAACGGAGTGTCTTGAAACTGGCTGTCTCTGACTACCGCTATGCGCTACTTTTGAATTGGGTCAATTTCGTTTAATACATTTTCATGATTCATTTAAAGATGTTTTAAATAAAGGTTATGTCACATCATAATATTTACTGTTTTTCTTATAATATACAATAAATAGACGATTGCCCAATAAAATTTATATTTAGTTTAACTACTACATTAAAATTTTGTTAGAGGCCGAACAACGTAACATACTCTATAAAGAAAATTCTTATTTACTATATGAAAATAGCAGCTTCACGTTTTATCCCTTATATCAGGATAGTCAGAGAGAACCTAGTGTTGAGGCACTCCGTTTATCGCTTTCCGCCCGAATAGAGCAAAGAAATAAAATTCATTTAAACATAATAATTCCCCTGAGAGGGAATTGAACCGTCGTTGTTCCACTACAGGATAATGGCCTCAATTACAATTAATCGCTTATTATTATTCAGAAAAAATAGTTTTGGAAACCAAATGTTTTGACCACTTCACAATAGTTTGTGGTCACGGTCCGTGGTAGCATGTCACCTCTGTCTACCTGTGATACATGATCTGTGATAGATATAGAGTAATAAAATAGTTTCATTTAATAACTCATTTACAATGTTCATATATATTTAACCTACTTTAAAAAAAAATTAAACTAACAAATGTAACGTAACTTAACGCCACCCAGTGTCCCTATTTGGACACAAATTTGTCACTAGTTTCTCTTTACCTAATATTGCTAATGAGGAAAGATTAAAAAATATATTCAACAACTAAAAATACCTTATATGTTAATTTTAAACGCTAACATGCAGAAGCCCTACAAATTATAGTTTTATTGCTTATTGATTAGAAAATTATCAATACAATGTCAAAATTAGCTTCACCAAGAGTAAGAATTTAATATAAATGGTGAATCAGACTTTGTTCTTGCAATGATGTCATTATGCAGCCGTCATCCATTTTTGTTTTACAGTAGGTGTATGAAATAAATTATTGACAAAGCCAAAATATATGAAAAAGGGAGTGTAAATATAGCAGTTTTTTATACATATAAACTGGATACGTTTATCGGTAAACTATACAAGTTTGTCTGAGTAAACTTTACAGTAGACACTTAAAACATACATAAGAATTCAATTGGAAGACATTAAGATGTCTAATTATAGAAATGTGGTTAACAAAGATAATAGGGACTATATTAGAGTTGCTATTTTAGCAAAATGTGTCAAGAAATTATTATTAACCATCTGATCAAAAACATATTATAATAAGAAGTGGAGTTAGCTGACATGAAATCGAAAGAAAATAAAAAAGTGCAAAAATAAAGATGCAAAGATGGAATACTTGTAATGTATAAAAACAAAGAAAATTATTATTTCTATTGAACAAAATAGGCAATAGGTTTTAAAAGATCGGAGATTATTAACGTTAAATATTAAAAGAATTCATGTTTAGACTTCCAATGATAATCATTTTTACCAGGCTTCTTAAACTTTTGTCATTCACAACCCCATTTATGATTGTGAGTTTCTTGATGACCCCATACAAATTGGTAATTGGCCAAAATGATATATATAAATATTTGACATTAAAATCTCCCGATCCCAGAATTTTTACCCATAGTTTAAGAAGCCATGATTTACACAATTATGAATGAAATGTTGGAGACAATAATAATATTAAATTATTATTTAATAGCAACTAAAGTAAAGATTTGTCTTTGTTTTATAGATATTCAAAACAAAGTAGTTTAGTAAATTCTTGATGATATTTATAAACAATAACCACCAGGGTTGTTTATAAAAAAATCATTGTCAATATGTTTACATAATTTGAGACATATGTGTTTTGTACATTTCAAATACTACATCGAAGTTTCTTTAACTTTCTCTAAGAACAATGGGATATAATAGAAGCTCTTTGGCCACTTTTTTCACCTTTTATCATATTTCATACACCTGAAATATTAGTATTCTTAGGTCAATAAATTGTACAATTCACCTCAACATAACTAAAGTAACGAAAGAGATGAAATCTGAGTACACTAGTATCGGACTCTCAAGGATATTATGCAACGAAAATTTACAAATCGGTGCAGTTCAATTACTAGCTTATTATATGAGTCATGCCTGGATGAAGCAATCTTCTATTTGGCTTCAATTACTATGAAATTGATACTTGGTAAAGTGTAAAAAACATTTCTATTAAATAAAATACACAATAGTCGGCAATGTGATGATCAAAATGGTGCTTAGACCTTAACGACCTTGTAGTAGTTTATTGACCCTACCTGAATAGACAAAATGTTCTCAAATTACTGATTTTTATTAATATATTTTTGTATAAACTACGTTATATTAAATGAAACAAACCACTAATCTTATGTTTGATTTAACAAGAACCAGTAATTTTTTTATACAGAAAAATTATGACACGTTCTGAAAACTGGTACGGTACCGGTGACAGTAAACACTTACAATTCAATCATCCATTCCCCTTCAAGCATTTGCTGCCAGTTGTCTTCGTTCAATTCGACATTTGCATTTGCAGAACTTGTAAAACAACATAAAAATACACTAAAATATATAAATATATTTAACACTCCAAACATCCTGTTGAGGCGCGCCATGTCTAGACTTTGTGAGTGTTGCAATGTGCACGCTGCACAATGTCAATACTTAAATTAATTATTTTTGTAGTGTTGCTAGTGTAAAATATAGAAGTGGTATATTCAAAAAAAAGTACAAATTACAATACATGAATTAAAATACAATTAATTTAGTAACATGTATTAAACCAACATAAATGGAGTCTCAACTTTGAATTATAAATGGCCACAAAAATATTTTTTTTGGTTCGCAATAAATATCTAGATGGCAGTACAAGGTCTACAAAAATGGGTAACTTCTTAATCATTTTCCAATAGATGTCCCTGTATGTACTATATCAGTAATTTAAATTTTTAATAAACAATTATAATTCAGGTTAATAAGAAAATTATGTAACGGGAAAGATATGTTGAATGCAAACAACATGATTTTTATTTTGATTTGCTATTATATTTTTTTCAATACTGAAAATTTTAGGTACTTTTAAGATTATTTAAATAGATACTACTATACCTATCACCAATATTACACAGTTGATGGAAAATGCAAAACTTTAAATGAAAAACGTTAGATGAAGAGAAATGTGGAAAATACGTTTCACCTTGTAAAAATTTATTTCAGGTACAGTTAAGAATTATGGTATAGTCGTGTGAAGAGAACTGATAATATGTCCTTATGACATTAAACCCCTGAAATTTCAAATTAGCACATAAAAAGGAGACCATTTTATTGACAATCAGTATTATAGGTATTTGAATAGGCAATATAAAAATCATGTTCATTTTATCTTCGACTCATCTTTTTGAATTCACTGTCTCGCAAAAAAAAAGCAGAAATTATGTTAGTCTTAGTAATATAAGTATAAATAAGTCTACACTACTTCATAAAAATAAAATGTTTTTTTCTATTTACTCTGTGAAAAAATTAGACAAATATACGGGAGAAACCTATCTTTAATTTGTAACCATGGAGAAGCTATAGTCGTATAAAGAAAAGTCCTGAAAAGAAACTTGTGTTATCAGTGATTCTGTTCGGTAAAAAATTTCATTTAATGAACGTACGTGTAGCATAATTAGCCAGAACACTTGGATTCTGTCCAAGAGGCACGGTTTTAAATTTTTTGGTAGCTTTTAATTTATTATATAGGTAATAATTTAATTTAAAGCAGACACACCCTCTACCTCCTTTTAGATAAGCTAATAAACAAAAAACTACGAAATACAAAAATAGATCCTCTTAAGAAACATATGAAACTTAGGTCTACTTTTAGGTACCTAATGGAAGTGTAAAAATAATTTAAGTATTTAATAAAAAAATAAAACAGAACTAATTGTTAAAAACGTATAGATCATATGGCATACGGCATACATCCCGTATATAGCAGGGTAGGCAGAGGGAACCTAGTGTTAAGACACTCCGTCCCCTATTTTCCACGAATTGAGGTATTGGGTGCTGAGTGGCAGCACTCAACGCTGCGCTTTACCTTGTTACCAAACCCAGGAAATGAAAAATTCCATTTCATTCCAGTGGGAATCGAACCCACAACATGTCGCATTTACAGTCGCACGCTTGTGCCTCTGTGCTAAGACAGGCAATCATATGGCATTAATGCATTAATAATAATTAATAATATGTATAAAAAAATGTTTACAAACACAAACCCATCATATCAATCGTTTTACAGTAAAATTTTAGCCAATTATGTTTTTCATTAGTATCCTAATGCAATCCAAATTAGTTATAATGTATGCAATTATTATTTATCTGTCCCAAATTTAATTACTACCTCTTTTTTTTTTTTTTTAACTTCACGTAGTATATAGCAGGGTAGGCAGAGGGAACCTGAGAACCTAGTGTTAAGACACTCCGTTCTCTTTCAACAAATCCGTTCCCCACTTTCCGCCAGATTGAGGCATTGTGTGTTGAGTGGCGGAACTCAACGCCGCGCTTTGTCTTGTTACCAAACCCAGAAAATGAAAATACTTCATTTCCTGGAGTGGGAATCGAACCCACAACCTGTCGCTTTAGTCGCACACTTGTGCCTCTGCGCCACGACAGGCGTAATTACTAGTTTATCATCCATTTTTAATTAGTATTAAGTAATCTATTTAATCAAAGTAAAAGATATATGTAAACAGTAAAGCTAGCTCCGTTTCGGTAACCCAATAGGCCTTCGGGCATCGACTGAAGCCGCACGCCGCCCGCCGTCACCCGAGCCCGCGAGCGGAAGAATGTGGATGGTGGGCTCAGGTTACTTTGATTTGTGTTGTGTAACTTGCGATTGTTACTTATTTTGATGTAACATTTCTTTAGAATAGGTGTGATTTTTAAATTTAAGTATCTAAAAAGCGATACTAGAAGAGATAAACTTATATCTGTAGGAAGGAGCGTTATAGTACTTAGGTATAACATTTATGTGGTAGTTGTTATTCGTAACAGAAAAAATAGAAATAAAATAGATAATTACTTTTAGGTAGGTATAACAAGAAATAATATATTTCTAGATTTCGACACAACACACGATAGACTCATTAAAATAATTACAAAATACAAATATTAATATATATATATAAGTAGGTAGGTACTTATGTATATGATTTCAATTCGGTATTTAATTTAAACGCCTGTCGTGGCGCAGAGGCACAAGTGTGGGTTCGATTCCCACTGCAGTAAATAAAGTATTTTCATTTTCTGGGTTTGGTAACAAGGCAAAGCGCGGCGTTGAGTTCCGCCACTCAACACGCAATGCCTCAATTTGGCGGAAAGTGGGGAACGAAAATGTTGAAAGAGAATGGAGTGTCTTAACACTAGGTTCTCAGGTTCCCTCTGCCTACCCTGCTTTATGCGGGTTACAGCGTGAAGTTAAAAAAAAATCTAAGTTGTATCATGTGGTAAGACAAAGCGCGGCGTTGACTTAATACGCAATGTCTCGAATCCATACATAAATGCGTGAAGGAAAAACTTTAGATCCCTTTTTAAGAAAATTATGCGGACGAAGGAGCACGAAACTCGGAACAATTATAGTGTATATAGGGAAGGAGTGCACAATGATAATATTTTCTAAAAATTATGCATAAAAATATATGAAATTAATAAAATAAATGTTGCACACACTACCATGATCTGTCAAAAAGTTGTGAACGGAGTGTCTTGACTCTAGGTTCTCTATGATCATTGATTACCCTGCTGTGTTAAAAAGCGTGAAGCTTCTTTTTTACTGTCGACTTACATTACGTAATAATTTTAAATACCTACTAAGTAATTTAAAAACAATTATACCTAGGTACTTACTATCATGAGAACGTCATACTAGTCTCATACGATATGCGATAAAATATTTAAGACTAGGTAATTAATATGATACCTATCATAATGTACCTAATTACTAAATTAAAATGATTCTTACCCGATAATATCGAGGCATACCTAATTGCAGAATCTGACTTCTTTTTTTTAATGATCATAGACGGCAAACGAGCAGAAGGAACACCTGATGGAAAATAGTTACCTTCGTCCATAGATATCTGCAATTCCAGAGACCATCCTGACCTAGAGTGTACAAATGAAAGTGGGAGGAGGCAATGTGGTGGTCACGGCACTCCGCTATCGTAACCACTGCATGGTTGAATGGGGAAGGGATGGGAAAAACCTAGCTTACATGTCATCGAACCGGAACACATCATTAGATGTTTATCGGTTCGTCTTTGACATGATAGTGGTTGCGAGCCAGACGGAGGACGAACCTCCTACCACCTAACTACTGGGATACCCACCTCTTACGGGACGCTACCCAGCGGCGGAGGGAATTGTATTCTATCCCCGTCCCCTCAGAGGGAAACACGACAATTGGTGCTATTTACAATTTCAGTTTGCTTAATGTAGCAAAGCGACAATCGGGACAATAGAGATTATTAATAAAACACTTTAATTAAACTTGAGGCCGTCATCTCGTAATGGGAAAGCGTCTGACTGTAGGTTTGGATCCCTTTCAGGGGATACTTGTATTTATCTAAATTATTCACCTGAATATAACTCTAGCTAGACAAATTGCAGCGTTGAGTTCAACACGAAACGTATCGAATGCGAATGCGTATATGGATTGAAGTGAGGAGCTGGAGCTAACTTAATTATTTTAATTATTTAGCAGTTTAATTTTAGGATTGATTTCTTTTACAAGCTGATGGTTTAGGTTTAAATTTTTCAGTTTTTATAATATTAATAGTTAGGATAATTTATTTAACTCCCAAAATTAGCAAGAAAAATTAACTTTTTAAGGATTAGAGCTAGAATTGTGTTTACCTATAGTCATAAATTGTCTTATTGCGCCACGATTATATCTAAAATTACTAGATACGTATCTCTTATATCCTGTTGTAAATCTCATTGAGATTGAGATGAAAATCACAGTCCAGATAATGATAGCGCTCTATACCGTAAGCTGGAACAAGTGTATGTAAAGTATGGTAACATTAAAAAAAAAAGGATGCATTCGGAAAATTGTTTTAAAGGTTATCTTAGGTATATCTAATTCTTTTTCTTTTTTCACGATGTATTCCATACTCAGCAAGGTAGGCAGAAGGAACCTGTAAATCTAGTACTAAAACGCTCCGTTCTCTTAAAATTTTCGCTCCCCAGTTTTCGCCGAATTGAGGTATTGCGTGCTGAGTGGCGGAACTCACCGCCACGCTTTGCCTTATTACCAGAGCGAGGATTGGTTCGATATATTTTCTTTTTTAAACATATCTAACTGAAAAGCTATTTGCGTTTGTATGAATAAGTACCTACTTATTCATACAAACGCAAATAGCTTTTTATCTAAAAATTAGTACCTACTAATTTTTAGTTTTTTACTTTTATTAACGTTGTAGTTTTTTGGTCAAATTCATTTTATTAAATTCAATATAGGTATAAAGTATCATATACCTATCAAGGCCTATTAGGTAAGCTTTTTATACAATATTGAACGATAAGTGAGTACTTATTTTGTGTGAAAATAAAACCTTCTGTAATTATTTGTAAATTTCTATATATCGATATATATATATTTATTAGTAAATTAAAGATTTTTTTTCTAAAACAAATAGGTAGTTATCAGTGGCGAAGGGTGAAAATTTTAAAAAGGTAAGCCGATAAATTTAGAGATGCCGGTATATATTTAGGGAAGTCGGTATAGGATGTAAAGTTATTTAGTAATTTCCTATTAAATTTCAGAATCAATTCAGCGGAAAGTGGGGAACGGAATTGTTGTAAGAGAGCGGAGTGTCTTAACACTAGGTTCTCGGGTTCCCTCTGCCTACCCTGCTATATACGGGATACAGCGTAAAGTTAAAAAAAAATCTATTAAATTTTGGTGATGACATTATTTTTTAAGTGGTTTTAGATGTCAGAGCTTTTCTAGTTCTCATACCTTTCTCGTCTCTGTTTTTTTACAAAACTAATTACAATATGAGCTCCACATTTTCCTAGCAACTTTTTTTCAGCTCTCACACTTGTTTTTCACAAAACCGCCCCCAAATTTTTGTATAAAATTTATTAGCATTTACTAAAAGCAAGCCGGTGGGAACCGTGTTGAATGGACGCCTCGCAAATGGAAGTTATATAAATAGTAGATATAATAGACAAAATAATGAATTAAAATTATTATCAATTAAGTAATTAATCGTATTTATAGCGGAAAATTGTACTTAATTTTTAATATCTTGCTATTAGTTACCTATTTTATTTTGAAAACGCGTAGATACTAATTAGGCATTGTTATTATCACACCAAGTCTTACTTGCTATGGATAAGTGGATAAATATTATATATATTCATATAAATATTATAACGTCTGTCGTGGCACAGAGGCACTAAACGTGCGACTATAAACGTGACAGGTTGTGGGTTCGATTCCCACTCCAGGAAATGTTAGTATTTTCATTTCCTGGGTTTGGTAACAAGGCAAAGCGCGGCGTTGAGTTCCGCCACTCGGCACGCAATGCCTCAATTCTGCGGAAAGTGGGAAACGGAGTGTCTTGACACTAGGTTCCCTCTGCCTACTCTACTATATGCGGGATACAGCGTGAAGCTATGTATGTATGTGTATAAATATTATATGTATATAAATCTCAGTAATACTACTGATAAAATGACATAGTAGAAGTACTGGGAATGCCACAGATTATAGGTTCATAATTAAAATCTATCTATCAAATTCAATTACCTACTTAATACTTAATTCATATATAAACAACAACAAAAACTTTGTACCCCTTTTTACGAAAATTAAGCGAACGGAGGAGCATGAAACTTGGCACACTTATTGTTTATATAGAGGAGTGCAGAATGTTATTTTTTTAAAGTAATGCATAAAAAGTATATTAAATTAATAAAATAAATGTTACACACACTACCATGGTTTAACATTCACGTTTATATAAAGTGACATATACATATATTGCTAAAGACAACGCGTTGCTAACGCGTCATCGGGTCCACTATTAAATATTAATTTAATTACATAAAGTAATAAATGTAATCGAATGCAACTATACTTACTATTACCCTTAATAACTGCAATAAATTCTGGAAAATTTATTAAGATAATTTTATTTAAAAATCATTTTATAACAAGACAAAGGCAAGGCAAAATTAATAAGGAAACCTATAAAAACATGTATACCAAAAAAAAAGGTAATTTTTACGATGTAGAACTAATACGTTTCACCTTGTCGATTCTCAGCTTAAAAACCTAACGAGTATAATTTAAAGAATATACTTAAAAGAGGTTTTATGAAACGTAGGTATATTACAACGGGCGACACATTACAATGTATGGCCGCCATCATTAAAATAAAAAACATCGAAATCTTTACTCCACTCGGTTAAAGTTCTCTTAAAATTAGCTGTTTAGACGCCACGGTAAATTGTGCCTGTACATAACTATACCAAAGCAAACTTTACTTGTAGCGTCGTAGATATTCCTCGAAAATGTATTTTTATTTTACCGCCATATTTTCTCTCACACAACTGACAGCCACAGAATATATAAAATGAATACTAAATACAGATTATTAAAGCTTAGAATAAAACTATAATGTACTGGACTTAATACTTTTTTGTATTTGGTTGAAAGGACTCGTTGTACGCAGTCATAGTCGCAGATGTATATAGTGATGTGTTGTTGTCTCGCTCTGTCGTGCGGTTGTTGGGTATAGTGCTATCCCTCTCGGATGCGGAGCTAAGCCGCTTATCTTCGGCCCGCACGCCGCGCCCCGTTGCCGGCTGCTGCGCGTAACATGGTATATCCCACAAGTTTTCTCATTTGGTTAATATTTTATTTTTGTGTATTAAATTTAATTTACTTTTTGTAACCGTTGAAAAATCATCAAATCATGTTAGCTAATCATATTTTAGTATAAAATTAGTATAAAATTATAAGCAAGATATATTCTGCCACGAACGTACTTTAGTCTCACGTCTAATAATATTAATTCTTCTTAATTATATTGGTAGCTATTAAATTCTAAAGGCAAAATAATTCGTGGAAAGATCCCTTTTTGAAATAAATATATATTTAATAGGTAGAGGACGACAACTTTATTTTATGAATTATTTTATAAATTGAATAAATTATGTATTAAATTAAAAACAAATTAGTAGGTTGATCAACGTTTCTTAATTACTAAATTAAAATAATAAATAACATAAATTTCACTTAAAGATATTAAAAATAAGTATCTACTTATTTTTTTAGGTTTTAGTGTTAAAAAAAGATGAAAATGAAATGTTAAAATTTACGGAAAATTAGATGTTGAATGGCTAGAAGACCCACCACTATTATGTGTGATAGTGGGTCAGATAATATGCCTATGCGCTAATAGACTCCTTTGATTTAACATTAAAACACAATATCACAAATATATTTCCAAAATAATAGAAAAAAAAATGATGACAATATTTTAATACCCGAACTAAATTAATTTCCCACGTAATACAACTTAACGCGGAATGTACCAGCATCAATATATATCAGAGTACAGCACTCTCACTGTCCCCTATATACTGCGTAGCCTCCATCGTACCTATAGACATACCTTTACGCATATTTCTTGCTCCGAACCAAAATGGACGTCTTTTCTGAGACCCATTTACCATAGATATCGCAAGTTCTCTCGATATTTTGCTAAATTACATATATCTGGCTCGAGTAGCTTTGAATAGGCATGTTGATATAAATCATAGTCTTAAAGTGTGTTACTTTAAAAAAAAATGAATATGTCAAATAGGATATTTAATTATTTATCTTTTATTACTCATTAGACACAACAGATTAGGTGAATACTAAGATACTTTTTCTGTAATTTTTTGTGTGTTTGTGCTACGAGAAAAAGAATATTTGTAACTTTTAGTGCATTAAGTTGAAGCCTGCAACTTCCTCTGCGTGTTATTTATGACAGCCATTGCTTTTATTTACATTTCTACTTAAGTTTTGATTGTACAACGAAAATACCCTCTTTTTTATTTATGTACAAATTTCGGAAAATGTCCTTTATGTCTCTCGTTCAC
Organism: Philaethria dido; assembly: GCA_033558755.1. NCBI lineage: Eukaryota > Metazoa > Arthropoda > Insecta > Lepidoptera > Nymphalidae > Philaethria > Philaethria dido. The sequence goes on from JAKGSA010000710.1 coordinate 33,803, forward strand.
TCCATGAGTAACAGAAAAGAGTGTTATATGCAGATATAAGAGGAATATGGAGATATTCGAATTTTTTAATTTCAATATTAGCATCGATGGTATCATATTTAGTAGCTTTATGTTAAGTGTAGCAAAGAGAACCTAGTCTCACGACACTCCATTCACCACTTTTCTGAATTTGAGACGTTGTGTGTTGAGTAGCGGAAATCAACAGTGCGCTTTGTTTTACCAGAGTGGAGAAATTACTAAAATATGATAACGTATCGTAATTTTTACGATGTAGAACTAATACGTTTCACCTTATCGATTCTCAGCTTAAAAACCTAACGAGTATAATTTAAAAAAATATACTTAAAAGAGGTTTTATGAAACGTAGGTATATTTAACGCCTGTCGTTGCGCAGAGGCACAAGCGTGCGACTGTAAACGCTACAAGTTGTGGGTTCGATTCCCACTCCAGGAAATGGAATTGTTCATATCCTGGGTTAGGTAACAAGGCAAAGCACGGCGTTGAGTTCCGCCACTCAGCACGCAATTCCTCAATTCGGTGGAAAGTGGGAAACGGAGTGTCACACTAGTTTCCCCTCTGCCTCCCATGCTATATGCGGGATACAGCGTGAAGCTATTTGAATATGATAACTCTCCTGAGTCAGAACTTTCAACCAATCGTTTCCTGTCGCTGTCCTCTTGCACTTCTCTGGCCTATCATAGCAGATACCTATGAATCATAGTAGGTATTCTCAATGTATCCATTTTTAATTTCTCATTTAGAATAGATATGTATTAGTAGGATAATCCGAACAATAGTTGTCCTAATCTATTAAATTCAAAACGTCATAATAATAAACTCAATTTAAGTCTAATTTTAACTGACATTTATTACTAATTTACAATTTATAACAATTGTTTTGATAATTAATTGTACAGTGATCCATATTATGAATACCTTATTCATACATATATAAGTTTAATTACGTATCTGTATTGAACAAAACAATAGGTTTAGGTATGTTTAATGAACGATAAATTCTATTATTATTTGTCATACAAGCTAAAATATCTGAACATGGATGGATATTTACTAATAAATATCCATCCAATTACCATTATCCAGAAGACTAATCTTCTTACGCAAAAAACTACTGAACGCATCTAGATGATACTTTACAATTATGCTTAAGTATAGCTTTTTACACGATATCAGAGTAACACCTAGGCTACAATATAAATTGTATATAAATTGTAGCTTAATAGAATATATAGCTCTTTACAGTCGGTCCCTCATGTCTAAGTCTAAGTCTAAGGATCGTTGTCAACTTCAGGGTTGCATCTGGTGTGGATGATCACCTCCCACCGGTTTTTGTTCAGCGCGTCTCTTATAATCGGATAATTTGAAAGTTGATGATTCCTTCATTTAATGGCTCCATCATAATGGTGAACGACCGTACAATTTTTAAGTTTTAGTTTTCATTTCATTTTCAAGTAAAATAGTTTTTTTCAATTCTAACCACTATTTATATTTTTAACAATTATCATTCATTACAAAAACTATTAGCTAATGTACTATAATATTATGTAATAAATAATGTTCAGGTAAGTTTAAGAGCGACTAAAAAGTATTTACATTACTATGAGAAACAAGTAGAGTAAAAAGAAAAATTAAAATAAGTATTCGAGTATCTATCGTCCATTTTCTTCTATCTACACAAAATATTTATTATATTCTTCAACACGCTTTTTCCCGTACAGAAGGGTAGTCAAAGAGAACCAAGTGTCAAAACATTGTTTTCCACTGTCCACCCGAAATCGATACGTGCCAAGTGGCGTAACCCAACGCCGGGCTGTGTGTTGTTGTCTCCAAGAAGAAGAATAATTATTCCCCGAAAGGAGATCGAACCCACAACCATGTCTGTTTACAGTCCATAACTATCCCAATGCGCTACGACGATCACAAAATGAATATATTTAAAATTAAAAAAGGGCAAACCGCAAGTGGCAATAAGCAAGTGTAAAGAGGTATCATGGCATTTAATAAAACTGCCAGCAGGCGCCACTTCAACCAACAAATTCAAACAAATGTTACGCCATTATTAAACTACAAGTTTCGCGCCGCTTTTGTTTATGGTCTTTTTTTTATTTTTTTATTGAGTAACGCAAAGGGCGGAGTTTTTAATGCCTTGAATGTTGGAGTACTAATATTTATTGATTTTTATTTTATTTTATGAATTTCTTATAAAATTTAACGTTATATCCTCTGTAAGTTTAAATAATTATTAACAATTTAATCAAAATGGAAATCTATTTTTTTATACAGTTTAACAAACAAAAACCTGTACCTACTATTATTTCCAAAAAACATAAAATATGATATACACATTACCAAAAATAATTAACAAAAACAAGTAGGCACATTTGATACTCAAATATCAAACAGCACTCACCGCAATCGAGAACTCATAACCGAAACCGTCAGATCACAGATGTATTAGGAAAATGAATAATAAATCCGTTCAGACAATGGGGGCATTAGGCACCATAGACAGAGTAAATTTACAAGGGGACCAACAATCCTGTGCGTCAACTCTATTATTTATGGATTCTTTAACATGTAAGGACCGTCGAGTGAAGGGGAACTCAAATATATCGGACATTTGGCGCAAGGAAGTGTTTCTTATGCCTTGGTAAGCATAGAGAGGGGTTTAACTTTTTTTAGTAAAGACCCAAGGGTACAGGTTCATGGTTAATACTTTTCCAATTATGTTTTGATACAGATCGATTTTGTCGTGGTTTTGTAAGTAGTGGAAGATAAGATATTATGTTAATTGATATAAGTTGTATTGTGGAAAATATAGTAGGTATTATATATAACAATTTGTGCTTATTAAAGGCACTGTATATTATGGAGGAACCACTAATTAACCAGAACGGCGAACTAACGTGATTATTTTTTGGTAGGTATATGAAACATCATTATAACATTCATTCATTTACGTTGCAACTGCACGATGATGTCATGTTGGGGGCTTACCTACGCAACCACTAAAAAAGAAATATTAAAAATTAGTTTAATTAGGCGTTGAGTTCCGCCACTCAACATGCAATGCCTCAATTCGGCGGAAAGTGGGGAACGGAATTGTTGAAAGAGAATAGAGTGTCTTAACACTAGGTTCTCTGGTTCCCTCTGCCTACCCTGCTATATGCGGGATACAGCGTGAAGTTAAAAAAAAAATTTAAATAGACTTTGTTGTAAAATTTGAATGTTTTATGTATTGATTGCATAAAGTCTTTAAGCTTGACAAAAGAGAAATTATATTTGTAAGTTACCTAATAAACTGTTATAGTATTGCAATTTAACCTTTGTAGTACAACGAAAGTAAATGAGATGATGACATCAGACAATCAAACGGTGGATCAAAGCGGTTAGCTTCATGCGGCAGTAACGCAATCACTTGGGGCTCAGGCGTAGCGGCAAATAAAATCACTGGCTCACTCTGTTATGTACCTAAATTCAATTTCTTATTTCATTTCAATCAAATCACTTTGAGAAAGTTCTATAATTTGTTAAAAGAAATTTAATATATAGATGTACTTATTTGTGGTTAGCAATTTTCTTTTTAAGTTTTATTTTATATTTAAATTTAGTATTTTCATTTTTTGGGTTTGGTAACAAGGCAAAGCGCGGCGTTGAGTTCCGCCACTCAACACGCAATGTCTCAATTTGGCGGAAAGTGGGGAACGGAAATGTTGAAAGAGAATGGAGTGTCTTAAAACTAGATTCTCTGGTTTCCTCTGCCTACCCTGCTATATGCGGGACACAGCGTGAAGTTAAATATATATATATATATATATATATATATA
>JAKGSA010000710.1:37751-159490 GCA_033558755.1 Philaethria dido
TATATATATATATATATATATATATATATATATATATATCTCCTTACTTAACATGCTCTATTATGTTCACATTTAATAATTAATGTTAAAAAAATTGTAGCAATATTGTGACCTCGCTGTCTAATTTGCTTGAAAATTTGCATACGAGTCCGGAATCAACGACATTTTTTAACAGTGACTTGACAGCGTCATACAGAATGTATCCATATTTTTAACACACTTTTATTAACTTCACATGTACCTCAATCAGTCGAGAAAATCTTGTAACGTCTTTTTGACTCATTTTTTGCCGTCTGGTTTGCTTGAAAATTTGCACTCGTCTAGATATGATTACTTTAAAATATTTTCATAGCATGAACCTAATATCATTGCCAGGACGATCAGTATAGTAAGTACTTTTGAGCAAGGTTTTCTTGCTATTTTTTGAATTATTTGGTTATTTTTTTCGATTAATTAAATGAAATTGTTAGTGAAACGTTGGTTTTTGCCACCTTACTCATAAGGCGATTATTCTAAAACACGCCAAGTAGAGTTTGATACCTATATCGCTTGATATTCTATGTCTTTTCTAAAAAACGCATTTCAATCAAAATGATGAGAATAATTTGTATAATTACAACACTTATTAAATGAAAGTAGTATTTTTATCTAAGTATGATTAAAACTTACCTTTCAGCTTTGTTATTTACCTACAAAATGAAATTCTTATATATATAAATATTTTATTGTTTAAAAAAAGAGTCTTATTTCGCTTTTTGATACAGTTTAACAGCTATTTTTAATAAAAATTTGTAATTATCTGTAACAGGAAATTTTCTTAACGCGAAATGCTGACCTGTCAAAATAGTAATTAGCTGTCAAGACAGCATTAAATAGTACCTATATTAATCGATTTCATAATGTAAATAAAATTGAAATCTAGTGTCATTCTGTTCACTGCTTTCCGTCCGAATTCGACATTTACGTGTTAAGTGGCGAAACTCATATTAAAATTGGCTTACAAGTAAAGATATTTAAATCTATTTTTTATTTTATTTATATACAAGTTGATGGTACATGAATAACTTATAATATAGGTATACCTTAGTAGGTATACCTATATTTAAACTATTACCATATTACCATCAACTATTGTAGTCAATAAAATTGATAGAATAACTGTCTCCTTCGCAGAACGATAACACTTGTATCTCGGGTTAGCGAAGTTTTGCGAAAACTTTCTGGATTATGTTATGTGGATGCTAACAACAAAAGTTGTAACTGGTGTAAGAATTTTAATATGGCGTTAAAGGAAAATAAAGTTTAAATAGGTAGAGCGTTTGGACAAACTGTAAAAGGAAAGAGTTTTTAATAATCTTCGTGTTAATTTTTTTATGTATTCCATGCAAGTCTTATTATAAAATATTAAGTACTCGATATTTATTTTTTAGTTATGGCCAAATTACACATTTTTTTATAAATTATATCTTCTGTGTTATTCTGTTGTATAAGCTATAATATTCTATTAAGCTTTATCCAAATCCGCTCAAGACTTTTTGGATGAAAGACTAACAAACATTCATCCATTCTGGGAAACTGTTAACTTTACGCTGTATCCCGCATATAGCAGGGTAGGTAGAGGGAACCTGAGAACCTAGTGTTAAGACACTCCGTTCTCTTTCAATAAATCCGTTCCCCACTTTCCGCCAGATTGAGGCATTACGTGTTGAGTGGCGGAACTCAACGCCGCGCTTTGCCTTGTTACCAGAAAATGAAAATACTTCATTTCCTGGAGTGGGAATCGAACCCACAACCTGTCGCTTTACAGTCGCACACTTGTGCCTCTGCGTCACGACAGGCGTTAAATATATAATATTAGTACAAACATACACATACATAGCTTGATGCTGTATCCCGCATATAACAGGGTAGGCAGAGGGAACCAACTTTTCAGACACTCCGTTCCCCACTTATTACATCAGTAGGATTCCTAATTAAGGAATCTTACGAAATAAATAAAAATCCACATAAGAAAAACCACATAAAAGAAAATAAAGTCATAATAACATACAAAATAGACACGTAACGTATATTTAAAAAGGCAAATGACGTTCCCGTGTAAGCTAGGGAAGTGCCAATTCTGCTTGTTCGATAATTTTCAAGCGATTTATCGAATTAAATCTAAGACTTTGATGTGGGCCGTGAATCGATTCGATTACACGGAACTCGACTTTTCAATTTGCCATCCCTTTTATAAAGAAATTGTTGGTGTAAGCAACGAACGAATTATACTTGGATTCATACGATTTGTCGATATGAATTTTCTAATTGAATATTCTTGTTACTTATATTATGTCTGTTTATGTTTAAATATTTAATTTTCAGGTGATTTATTTTGTTTTTTATACTTATATTTTTGTTTATTAAGTATTTTAAGGGTCGGCAACGCGTAAGTGATGCCCCTGGTGTTGCAAGCGTCCATAGGCCACGGTAACCGCTTACCATCAGGTGGGCCGTGTGCCTTGTTGCCACCGTCGTGGTATAAAAAATAAAAATTTAAAATATTTAAATTAAGATAATTGAGAATATCGTGACGCAGTGGGACAGCGTCTGACAGTAAACGCAAGTGGTTGTGATTTCGAATTCCACATGTGAAAATGATTATATTAAAATTATTCATATACTCTAGCAAGACAAAGCTCGGTGTTGAGCTCCGCCACTCAACACACAATGCTTTTAATTTGGACAGAAAGAGGAAAAAGGAGTGTCTTGACATTACGTTCTCTCTGCGTAACCTGATATGCTATGAATCTATATATAAATACGTAAAGCAAAAACTTTGGACCCCTTTTTACGAAAATTACGCGAACGGAGGAGCATGAAATTTGGCACACTTATAGTTTATATAGAGAATGAGTGCATGCTAACTTTTTTCTAAAATAATGCATAAAACGTATATAAAATTAAAAAGGAATAATGTTACACACACTACCATGGTTTAACATCTATATTTATATAAAGTGACATATACATTATTAGTAAAGACAACGCGTTGTTAACGCGTCAACTGGGACACTAGTAAGTATAATGAAGCTATAGGGCGTTACTTCTCTATGTGCTTAAGATTTAAAAGCTTACATTAATCAACTAAATTTTAAACCAATATTGTTATATCAATTACCCTCTATTTACATACGGTCATAAGTTAACGTATTTCGGATGGTATTGCCTGTTTTGGCGCCTGAGGCCGTCGATTAGCCGCCAATCCTCTTGATTTATCCGAACTTAAAGCGCCGCCATTTTAGGTCACGTGCCTTTCGCAAATAGGGAATGGGAAACGGTTGGTTGTTATGTATAGGTTGTTAGAAGATATAGAATATATATATTTTTCTTTATTAAAAAAATACAATATATTTTTTTTAATTTTATATGATATTTAGAATTCAATTCAATTCAATGAATTATATAATGTAAGAATGTAAAATTTAAGAACATAAATTGGCTGAACAAATACATCATCATTATCGTAACCATATTGTTTATAAAAAAAAATTGGTACAATATTTTCACCTTAGGTAAAAAACTACATTCAAAATTTAATATTTCAAAAATTCATTTATAATGATGTACAAAAATCTCTTACTATATGTAGTCATGATGCAGTTGGGAGGTAGACCTGAAACACGACAGTTAGGAATTCGTATACTACAAGAGATTATTTAAATTCATAATAGTTTTTTTTTTTATTTTATAGTCTTTCTGCGATTAGCTTAAATAAAATAAACGTGTTCCTTTACCGTGATATAATATACTTATAGACATAAGTAACATGGAAGGAAGGTATTTCGGAGCGAATATTCACCAGAAAAAAAAATTACAAAATCATTTCAAAACACAATACCTCATTTTAAAAGTAAGTAAATCCACAATCACCATACAAAACCACCCCATACGCAGCCCATATAACTCGACACCGTAATTGGAGCACTCAATTTGCGCGCCACTTGCCGGCGCGTGCGAGTATCTAGTTAGTAATCGAATGTTCGCCCTTTCACTATAGAAAACAATGAATTAAATATTCATAATGGTTGAGTGATAGAAACATGTACGCTATTTGTTAGGCAAATACAAATTCGAGTGTGTTTTTAAAAAACTCGAGTCTATTAGCGACAAATTTCTTGTTGTTCGATTTACTTGAAAATTTGAAAATGTGTTCGTATTCGAGTGCAATATAACTTTTTCGTAGCCCATGGATGACTAGGATAATGAGAAAATTATGTAAATCGTTTACTTTTAGTCTCCTTTTTAAAGAAATCAGTTAATTCTTTTAACTGATTCCTACGTAGAGTCCTGTCGCCGTCCATTATGCAAAATTTCTTTCTTTACGGTTTGAATTTCAATAAAATAAGTTTTAATTTATATATGGATTATCAGGTTAATAAGAGAGAGTCTAATGTCAAGTCCCCGCCCTCCTATTTTCGCCCAAAACTAAGGAATTGCATGTAGATAGGCGACGAATTAAACGACGCACTTTATCCTACCAGAGCGGTGAAATGAAAATAATTTAAGTAAAATCATTGCTCTAGTGGTAATCTAATCCACAATCAGTAGCATTTAGGATCAGGCGCTTTCCCAATGTTCTATGATGGCCTCAAATAAACAAATTTAAAACAGAAGATACTTATGGTTAAATAGAAATATTTAAGTTATCATAAAATATACTAATGCTATAAGAAATGAGTTAGTCAATGAAGTCAATAACAATCTCAATAACATTTAAGTACGTTTAGAAATATTTTATAAGTATAAATAATTAGCTTTAATATAAACATACAAAGACCATCATGGTGCAGTGGGACAGCGTCTGTCTGTAAACTTGTATTAAAATTATTTTTAATTCTGCGTCTTGGCAAGGCGTGAATTGAATTACGCAACTTAACCACGGAAAGTGGAGAGTGGAGTATCTGGACACTAGATTCACTCTCTACTCTGTTAAGCAGGAAAAAGCGTGAAGCTATCTTTTGAACAAATCAAAATAATAGCCTATATACTAGTTAGTAATAGGACCTTACTTTGGTTATCTTCGTTACCCTCTTAGTAGAAATGCATTATGGCGCAGTAGAGCCGTATTTGAAGGTTGATAGGTTGGTAAGTCGTCGGTTATGTGTCCATAGAATATTTTTATTGAGAATGTGCCTAATTATCTGCCTAAAGGTTATACTCAGCACACCTAAAAGAGCTAAAGAGTGGATAACGCTATTAATTATTACTATTTTTAGCCATAATAGTTGCTGAAAATGTGTAAAAATATATTAAGTTTTGAAATTAAATATCTTATTAACATTATAAATGGAAGTTAGTGACGATGGATGGAGCTCTCTTACTTTTTCACGAAATAACATCTGAGCAGATCTATATGAACCTTTACAGTAACATAACTTATACATCTAAAAAACTCATAGGCTACAATTTATATTTTTTTGTGTAATTTGACCACTTAGTATTTTCATTTCTTGGGTTTGGTAACAAGGCAAAGCGCGGCGTTGAGTTCCGCCACTCAACACGCAATGCCTTAATTCGGCGGAAAGTGGGGAACAGAAATGTTGAAAAAGAATTGAGTGTCTTAACATTAGGTTCTCTGGTTCCCTCTGCCTACCCTGCTATATGCGGGATACAGCGTGAAGTTAAAAAAAAAATTGGCCACACTATGTTATAATGAATTGTATGTAGTGTTATAAAAATTCAAAGGATAAAATTCACTAAATAACTCGAGGCTTTATCATAGAATTCGTAGTCGTAAAATTATTCCTTGAAAAAAATCATATGTATAACAAAAAAATTCAATATAACTGATGATAAAATCGTATGTCTTAATTGGCTAGAGCGCTTGAATGCTATCAAAGAGGCGCTGGTTCGAATCCTGCCAAGTTCAAGTTCTTATAAACCTAAAAGTGCAATCATTTTCAACATTAAAGACAGACGCTTGTCGTGGCGCAAAGGCACAAGCGTGCGACTGTAAACGCGACAGGTTATGGGTTCGATTCCCACTCCAGGAAATGTAACATTTAGTATTTTCCTTTCTTGGGTTTGGTAACAAGGCAAAGCGCGGCGTTGAGTTCCACCACTCAACACGCAATGCCTCAATTCAGCGGAAAGTGAAACGGAATTGTTGAAAGAGAATGGAGTGTCTTAACACTAGGTTCTCTGGTTCCCTCTGTCTACCCTGCTATATGCGGGTTACAGCGTGAAGTTAAAAAAAAAACTAAAGACAGACAAATTAATAAATAAGAATAATTCTCATACATTTTATTTATTTAATTTTCGTAAACAATTTTAAAATTATAATTACCCTAAGAATAATGACGGCCATTAACTTGCATGAAAACGTAAATAATTAATTATCATAAGTAATTACTGTACGAAGTAATCGTTTGATATATTATATAAATTAAATTAATTGTAGTAAATAATTTCATTTGGAAATGGCGTCATATTTTATATATTTATATTTTTTATATTTTTTTTAATATTTTACTTATTAACCTCATCATATCATTTAACATATATTAGGTTTTTGACAAATTAATATTTTTTTAAGCTAAAACTTCTTTTGGTATTTACTGAGATTAGAAGAACTCTGGCGACATTGCTATCGACCAGTGGCGAGGGATGAAAATTTTAGTTAGGCAAGCCAGAAAATTTAGAGAAGCTGATGTATATTTAGGGAATAATATGTACCATATTATTTAGGGAAGCCGGTATAGGATGTGAAGGTGTTTAGTAATTTCGCTTAGGAATTTTAGCGATGATATTATTTTTTTTAGATCTTTTTGATGTCAGAGGTTGCAATTTTATGTCCAATATTTTCCTGGCGACCTGTTTTTTGGCTCTCACATCTTGCTTGACTTTGTTTTTTTGCAAACTTTTTTGAAATTCGAGCTTCACATTTTCCTGGTGACGTTTTTTTTTTATTTGTACTTTGAAAAGTTAGGCAAGCCGATGGGAACCATGTTGCATGGACGCCTCGCCACTGCTACCGACACTATCTAAGCACGTGTGTACATAATGTTAAAACACTCCGTTCTCGTTTAACATTGCTGTTCCCCACTTTGTGCCGAATTGAGGCATTGCGTTCTGAATGGTATTTTCTTGTTTTTTAGTATGTATTATATATCTTTTTCATAGTAAAAATGAAAATTAAAGTTTTTATTGCTCTAAAAAACTTCGATTTTTTGTGTATATAATTAATATATAAAAAGTTATTTATGACTAAGGTGACCTTAATATTATGGATTTTTTATAAACTTATAATACTTTATTTAAGTTTTATACCACAGACTAAATAAGCGCTATATTTTTATTAGGTTATAGTAACGTTTGATATAAAAATACCTAAAGCGATAGTAAACATATATCATATCAACGTAATACTTAAATATAAATGAAATATCTCCTATAAAACTTGTTACGCATTTATCAGACAATTTTTTTACGCTCAAAAAGATGCCAAAGGCCCGAAGACGTAAAGCCGGGACGGGGTTTTAAAAAAATAAAAAAATTCAAACGCAAAAAAATCTGATGGATTAAGAAGCATGCTCCATTGCCGATTATAATTTTGTCGGGAAGAATTGCTAACTTTTTTACCTTTTCGCGATTTTATATATTTTTTGTTTTTTTTTTTTACTTTTTAATCTTTGCCAGATGTTCGCAAAATACTGTTTAATTGGGACTATACAAGTTTGTGTAACCCTTAAAGAAATCGTTAAGAATTTGTTGCGTTATGCGAGTTAGTTTTTTAATTTATTCTTTATGTCAAGGGCTGAATGTAGTATAGAATTGTATGTATGTGATCCGTGGGGGGTATTCTGTACGCGATACTAGATTATAAAGATTTTTAGCTTTTGTACAATGGTCATTGTAATGCAATTCATAATATTCATTCATTGTAGTGATACGTGGATTATGTAATTCTCTTTGTGATATCTTTTGATTTCTTAGAATTAACTTGTCATGATATGAGTATTTAAATATCAAGTCAAAATATCAACGACTTACTTGTACTTTCTTTTCATGTTTATATTATTTTTCTTTTTTATGTATTGTTCATTTTTTTATAATAGGCTTATGCTATATTATTTACTCAATTATTAAAAACTAGTAACCAAATTTTAAAAACACATTTAATTCTATAAATTTTACGTACATTTCTTTAATTCTTTACTTCTGTTTCCTATATTATAGGAGAACCGGAAAGCACATCCGCCGTAAAAAAATACTTAGAAAACACTATTACAATATCAATCCCAAAATACCCATATCTAATCCAATTATAAAAAGCAATAAATAACAAATAATCCAGATCTATAAAAACACAAAAGTGACCTTCCGATCGGGCAGGAAATGTAAAATTAAAAAAAAAAATAACCCCATAATTCACAATTAAAAACGGCTACTGGTCATGGCCGAAAGTATACATAATAAATATAATAAATTTCTACCTTAAAAAGGTCTGGCTGAAAAGAGCAGGATACAGTCACAAAGAGACAGAAAAAAAAAACAAGGTTGTTTATGGTTATTTTGCCGCCAACGCTCGGTGCTTAAATTTAGAACTTTAGCTTCAAGATGCAATGGCCGCTGTAAAAGTATAATATCTAAGATTATCTAGTAAGTATTTGTGTTGTTTGTTTTGAGCTTATTATTTATAGCAAGTTGTTGAATTCAATTCTTTACAATTTATAATAAAGCGAGAGGAAAGTGGTGAACGAAATTATTTATCGTTCAGTAATGTTATCTTCGCCAAATATGTAAGCAAAAGAAACTGTAAAAAATATATATTTTATTTTATATTTATTAAAGATTTGATTTGTATGCGGTTTACATATATTGTAAATAAAGTATTTGGACAACAGTTTCTTAAAGCAAAAATCGTCAAAAATTTTTAGAAAACGTATAAAAAATTTAAATAAAAATTTTCATACGTTTTCTAAGTATGTTTTTCTCTTCCTAAGTTTGTGATTGACACTTTAAAATTATCAAAAATATTTAATAAATAGCATTCTCTCTTGCCAAACGATTGTTTCTTCGAAATAGTCTTTGAGTAGCAGAAATGTAAATATTAAAATCTCTCTACAGAGATGCTAATAACATAAATAAGTTGTAACGAGTGTATAAGAATTTCGACGCAGCCGGATATAGAACGCATGGCTTAGTGGTTAGGCCGTTTGGACGGTTTCCAAGAGGCACGGGTACAAGTTCCGTTGTTGAAAAAAATGTTTTTCGTTTCCTAAGTGTGTGATTAGCACTAAAACTATAAAAAAATCATCAATTTAACAGTTTGCCTAAAAAAAATGTTTGAAAGGTCAATCAATAAAAATTGATTATTATTCGAAAAGTCATTGTACAGATATACCACTTACTAAGTTATATACACAATATTATCTACACGATGATAGGAAATGTGTTATTTTCAATTAAACTACGCGTAATAAGACAAGTGCCATTTGTAAACTAAAATAAGAAACAGGAATCGATTTATAAAGTAATATTGTAGAAAGCAATGTTTCTTCACGGTGAATTTAAGTAACAAATATAAAAATTAACATCTATTTCGAACAAATCACAAACAAATACACCTGTGCACACCGCCGCGTCGTGAAGAAAAAAAAATCATTCATAAACTGCATTGTACATTCGGACAAAGGGCATTCCCTGTCCATAGACACGTTCTCACGTTTTTTTAACTTCCTTTCGCTATCGAAAGGGATTTAACATTACATTTAAAGTAAAATTGCAACTTTTAATTTAGTGTCTCCGTTCTCCACTTTCCTAATTTACCTATATAGATATACTAAATAGACTAAAAAAAAAAGTTAGTCTATATATATATATATTATATATATATATATATATATATATATATATATATATATATATATATTAGCTTCACGCTATATCCCGCATATAGCAGGGTAGGCAGAGGGAACCTGGGAACTTATTGTGAAGGCACTTCGTTCTCTTTCCGTTCCCTACCTTCTACCGGATTTGAGGCATTGTGTGCTGAGTGGCGGACCTCAACGCCGCCGAAGTATAATATATATATTATACTTATTTAATTCACAAACTTTCATTTGAGTGATGAATAAATTACGCCACACGAAATTGTAAAAAGCATTAAGATACAAATTTAATAAAAAAATATTTCTTACAATATTTTTCTAACAGTCGTGATCAGAAAACTAGTTGCACTTTACAAAGCAGAATAATTTTATACCTGTGACTGTTTTCGCGTACACAACACTAATAAGTACCCATCACTGTTGCGACCGTTCTTAGAACCTGCGTATCATTATAAAAAAGTTAAAAAACTGAATAATACCATATCCCACGTCGGGGACATTAAATATAATTGATAAAAAATAATCCATATCCTTGGAGGATTACACGACAAACGCATTTCAGGCCACACTGACTCACAATTATAAAAACCTACGCGTCCAAAATATTTTCTATGATCGAAACTTAAAAGGAATAGTTTGACAAATTCAATGGGTGTGATCGATTTAGGTTTCGTTTCCAGTGAGTTAAAATATATTTAAAATATATATTTTATGTGTGTATTAGTATTAATTTATTATATTATTGTCATTATCATTGATATAATAAGGAATCGAAGTATATGTATCCCGCATATAGCAGGGTAGGCAGAGGGAACTAGTGTTAAGACACTCCGTTCCCCACTTTCCGCAGAATTGAGGCATTGCGTGCTGAATGGTGGAAGTCAACATCTCGCTTTGCCTTGCCTTGCCATTTCCTTGAGTGGGAATCGAACTCACAACCTGTCGCGTTTACAGCTGCACGCTTGTGCCTCTGCGCCACGTAAGGAAGTGAAACGTGAGGATGAAAATTAATAAATATTGTATTACAACCTATAATGGACAGGTTAATTTTTCATGATGTAAGCGTGAGTAACGTTTGTCGTTGATTTCCAGCTAACGTTAATGAAATAAAAATTTCTAAATATATGGAAAAGGGAACTCTACCTCCTTCAAATGAATAACGTAGAAGAAACTAGCAATTTAAAAAATGATTACCACTCTTTGGCTTAGATAAGTTTAAAAATATTCTAAGCTAGGACGCTATATAACCTTAGTTATATTAAAATAGTTTAAAAATCGTAACCTATTTGTTAATCTGGTGTACATACACCAGATATTTCTGGTATTAATACACCGCTATAGATACTACGAAGTTTGATTAAAATCTGTTCAGCAGTTTTTACGTGAAAGACTAACCCACATTTATCCTCTCAAATCTTTGCATTTATATATATTAGATGGAAATCGCTATAAATTTAATACAAAACAACCCTTAGTAATCATTGCGCACAAGTGCCACCTGTAGTGATACAGCGTGTGAATGATCATAGATCGTATAAATCATATTGATCGTCGATCAATGATTTGGCGGAAATCAGAATGCACTCGGGAGCTATTTATTTTTTGATACGGGTCAAGATTTAGGAAAAAAATTGATCAATAAAGAAAATGAATAGCAATTTTATATTCTATTTTTTATTTAAAAATATGACTGAATAGCGTATTCCTTTATAATGTTTGATCTATCAAAACGATCTGAAAATCTCTACAGTAAAGTAGTAAAGCAAAAGGACTTGTATTATTTTGCTCTGTCTTTCATTTTTTATTTCCGAGATATGTTTCGATACATTTCAGATGCTGAAATCAAACGCGCACGTACTCACGTTGTTCGACGAGACTTTAGAAAACTGTAAATATTTATATATTATACATACCTAATATACTTATACCAAATAGCTATTTATATCTTATTCGTTCGTTAATCGCTTAGTAAGTTAAAGAAAACTGGCCTTAGAAACCTGAAATTTGCCATCGACTTTATTGGCGACTCTAAGAAAGAATTCCTCGAAGTTCCTATGGAAAAACAACATTTTAAAGTCATAATCACGACAGATAGAGATGGAAAAAATATGACAAAGTTCATAAAATTCAAACGAAAATATAGAAGACAATTAGATATGAAAAAGTAGTTACGAATAAAAATATCTTTTTTGTGGGATTTGATATTATTGGTATTATGTTAAATGAAATATATACAAACTACCACGATGTTTAAATATATTTTTAAATTTGTAAATGCTCCAAGAATTTGTGCATTTCTAAAAGTTACATACCGTAATTATCATATATTATAAAGTAAATACATGTTCCAATATTCTTGCACTAACCCATAGTGTAAGTCCTTGGAATTCATTACGTTTGAAATTTTTAATATATTTTTAATGTATGAACATTTCAATAAAAGTTGATGGTTAAAATGTTATACAATGTTATTTTGTTGCTATTTCATATTTATGAAATATGATTAAACCAATATTTTTTGTAATATTACCCAAGGTTTTTCATTTCTTCGTGTAAATCTTTAATGGATTTTACTTTAAAGTTAAACTCACATACCAAGTTTCCTATTACAACTTTTTCGTTCAGAAATACGATGCAATAACGCGTTTAAAAGGATTATTCCAACGGCCATGACACTCGAGCTAAAAAATGAAAACAAAAAATAATTGTTGTCAGATTAGCTGCCGGTGTCAAAGTGTTAAATATCGAGCGCTCTAAGACATCGAATGCATGATAATATAAGTTTATTACTTCCTCCGACTTCACTCGTAATAATCAAAAATCAATTGATTTTTTTATAAGAGCGAAAAAGCTGTCGTGGTAAGATTTGTAAAATTTTTCATTGTATATGGTTATGATTGTTAAATATTATTTCAAGGAAATGTTTGTTTCCCTGGTCTGGTAAGACTCAAAAAATGAGCAAATATTTTGTGTGAAACTTCATAAGATGCGAACGATACCTCTTAAAAAAAAACGAATCTATTCTAATTTCAAGCATATAATTTCAAAAATGTATTTGAAAATTTGAAATAAATAAGTGTTATACGTAACTACACACACAATTATATCTCTAATTAAATATAGCAAAAAAAGCAACTGTAACAAATTTTCTGTTAATAACGCGATTTGTGGCTGAATGACAATACTGAATACCTTTTTTACATATAACACAGACGTCACATCTTAACGATTTTATTATCTACAGTCTACACAGATAAAAAATAAATATTTGACAGGTGTGTCGTATTTCGGTTCGGTTTGACATTTCGATATTCGGTATCGAGGCGGGCTTAGCGTGTGATTCTACTTTTCAACAAAATAACTGATTAAATATATATATTTTTTATTTTCTTATTATAGTAGGGATGCTGGGATTAGTCTCATCTGACATGAAATTAGGAGAGTGTTAATATTTCAGTAAACCACCCACGTATTGTGTTAATTTTTTGTTTGGTTTAAATCCATTACTATAAGAGGTTGCATGTTGGAAAAAGTAGAGCTTGGATAAAAAGATAATTTACTTTTAAATAGACCTTTATTTAGAATAGAATGTGGTTGTTGATCTCAGTATAAAGTTTTTTATTAATTATATATCAAGTATTAATAAATTAGGTCTGCAAATTTTACGATACAGATAAAAATATTTTCATATATATAAGGTTTTTAAAATAGAATATCAGTAGGTGAGACGATTTTTTTATAGCAGGGTAGGCCCCTCGGCCTACCCTGCTATAAAAAAATCGTTTCCTCAAACCCGAGAACCTAGTATTAAGACACTCCGTTCTCTTTCATGAATTCCGTTCCTGGATTGAGGCATAGCGTGCTGAGTGGCGGAACTGAACGGCGCGCATTGTCTTGTTCACTTGACAATAAAACTTAATTATAATTGATTCTCCTCTTAGACATCGTTTTGCATCTCTTGGTCCCATCGTAAAAGTCCCCAAGGAGAACAAAAGATATTATCAAATAATTACATTTATACACAAAGCTACTAAAAAATCTTAGTATATATAAATTTTAATAATAATATACATATATATTTTAAATTTTAAAATTGTACTATTAAACTGAGAATTGCTCCAATTGCTCGGCAGACAGTGTCGACAGATATAAACAAAAGCTATCAGACTGACATCGGACACTAGTGTATCGTAATCCTCTTAATAGCTAAGTTGCCTAGACACGATACCTATAAGCTAATGCACCTGTAAATAGACTACGCTTTGAAACATTTATATATACTGGTAAACTCATTGATGCGTAAATTACGCGTTGCCTTCGTAACGTATATGTCAAATATTTATTTTATTTTTTATTATACTTAATACATTATGCATTAATATAAAAAAAACATTAGCTTTTTGCTCACCTTCTTCATATAAGCTGTAAGTATGCCTCATTTCATACTCTTCCGTCTGTATAGTCTTCGTAAAAAGGGTTCCAAAATTCTTCCTTACAGCTCCATACCTACGTACAATCATAGAAGTGCATAAACACCATTTTACAAGAGAGCCATTTAAAGGAAATGAATCCTTTAAATAAATTATTTTTGTAATATATATATTTTTTCTTTTTTTTTAAGTTCACGCAGTATCCCGCTTATATCAGGGTAGACAGAGGGAACCAGAGAACCTAGTTTTAAGACACTCCGTTCCCCACTTTCCCCTGTATTGCGTGCTGAGTGGCGGAACTCAACGCCGCGCTTTGCCTTGTTACCCATCCCAGGAAATGAAAATACTAAACTTTTACATTTCCTGGAGTGGGATTCGAACCCACAACCTGTCGCGTTTGCAGTCGCACGCTTGTGCCTCTGCGCCACAACAGGCGACAATAATTATCTTTTAAATAATGACAAAATTACTACTGTAGGAATCTTTTAATGGCCCTGTTATAAAGTTGTGATTTTGCCCATGTACCAGTGTAGGTAGGAGCTTCTCTAAACACGATTGATGGGTACAATTTCCACTCGGGGCACTGACAATATTATTTTTTTTCATTTTTGCAGTCTGTTACGACTAAGTTCCTCGACTTAAAATACAATGTCTAGAAATAACTCTAGGTTCTCTCTGCCTTCCCAGCTATTTATTTTTATTTTTCTGTTTATTTGTCCACAAAACAAATTACAATCGGTATACATGTAAATTACAACTATTGTAGAAACGATTGCATTTTTTTCTATGCAGACACAGCATGCATTGATAATTATTACAAACAGGCAAGACAAGAAAAAAATAACAATAAACAATAAAAAATAACACGTAATATTGGTAATTTCTAATTTAAAATTTAGGCAAACAATGTTATGGCTATGCGGGATAAAGCGCGAATCTACCTTTTTTTGACGATATGTAGCAAGTTTTTTAATTATAAGAGAAGACTGGATAACTGAGTGTCATTCTTCATTTTTACTTCTTGTTTATTCAGAAACTTTAACGTTGCCTGCTGCTTGATTGGTTGTACACCACTAGGCACCATAAAGTAGTTATTGTGTACAATACCATGTCATATCATACATCTACAAAAAGAAGTGTTATCAAACGACTCCCGGTGACTAAAACGCACAGTCACGCACTACAACTGACAAATCCAAATTCCTAAATATCTTGTCCGTAAACAATGCTATTATTCTTATGAAAATAAACGTCCATCGAAATTAAAAAAAACCGCTCTAGAGACACCGCGGCGCGCTCAATGTGGAGCACCTGTAGGGTTGTATTTGTGGATTTTTCTGGAATAATTATAGATTATATATTTTTTAGATTAATGAAAGCTGATATAATCGATATTTAATTAATATTGTGATTGTGTGTTTTAATTTTTAAGAAGAAATGAAACCAGCCTACATGTTTGATGGTTAAGTTATTAAATAAAATAAATTGCACTGAGTTTTAACTTTTCGGTTATATAATTGCCCTAAAAAAGAACATTATAACAAAATCTTCAATCACATTTATTTTTTAAGGGCCTGTGAGGCGCACAATATTCTGCCGAACCGTTGTGAAACAGAATAGAAAAATCACGAATGACTTAAAATAAATCGAATAAAATAACCTAAAAGGTTGAATAAAATTCATTAAATAAAAATAAAATGTTTAGCTTATATAAATAATTATATTTTTTAAAAACAATAATGACATAGACCAATGAGTCTTTTTAATTGACCAGTACCAACCCTGCCCATAGACGGATGTGACGTGTCACGCAAAGCGCGCACAAAATATTTTGATATTTGACAAGTGTCACACAGATCTGATGGTATCTATTTATTTGAACTTAAGTCATTGTTGTTACCGTTTTATAAACATTTTCTAATATTGATTTGTTATCTTAGTATACTAGCTACTGCCTGTAAGTACACATATTCTTATAGTGTAGTTATTAATATAGGTATTTAATTTATTTTTTAACAAATACAAACATATCTTAAGTATCAAGGCAAACCGCGGCGTTGAGTTCCGCCATTCAGCACGCAATTCCCCGATTCGGCGGAAAGTGGGAAACGAAAATGTTAAAAGAGAACGGAGTGTTTTAACACGTCGGTTCTCTGGTTCCCTCTGCCTATGTGCGTAATACAACATGAAGGTATAAAAAAAATAAAAAAGTACCTTAATTTTATTCGTACGATTAGCTGGTTACTTCGTTTACGTAAAAATATAACACATGAAAATCTATGTTTACTCGTTCCGGTAAGATTTCGAAAATTATTCTCTTAGTGCTCCTCTACACTCCTTCCATTTTCAGGTTCCAGTTGTGTCCGTCTGTGCATTGTTATTAGTCACTAAGTAACGAAAAAGTTATATAACATGTTATATAGATTGATAAAAATACTTGTTACATAGAAATTGACTAGCCTCTTAGTTTCGTGGATATACTGATTATGTACGAGTAGAGTACGTGGTTACCCACATATTCACCCCTTGGATAGATATGTGAGGTAAATCTTCTTTTTCTTCTTAACTTCACGCTGTATCCCGCATATAGCATATAGGGTAGGCAGAGATTATACATAGAAAGAACCTAGTGTTAAGACACTTCGTTCTCTTTCAACAAATCCGTTCCCCACTCTCCGCCAGATTGAGGCATTGCGTGCTGAGGGGCGGAACTCAATGCCGCGCTTTGCCTTGTTACCAAGCCCAGGAAATGAAAAATTCCATTTCCTGGAGTGGGAATCGAACCCACAACCTGTCGCTTGTGCCTCTGCGCCACGTGAGTGTTTGTGAGGTAAATTTTACAATTATTTTTTATTTTTTTATCAGTATATACAAAGTTTTAGTAAAAATAAGAAAATAGAGTATGTAAATTTAAAAAAAAACTCATTTTGTACATTAAAGTATCTATTTATTAGGATTATGATACCGAAGACCTAAAATTTAATATTTTGTAATGAATAATTGTCATTTTTTCTTTTTTTTAATAGTTTTTCAAGACATGATTGATTTATTAATTATTTTCAAAAAAACCTTTATATCTGACTTTAAATATAGACACTGGTAGCCAAACAAAATTAATAATCTACAAAAATCGTGGGAGGTCTAAAATAAGCCATGCTCTGCTCCTCTGGGAATTAAGACAATATCTTGTTTCTTTCTTTCTTCTTTATTCTATTTTTACGGATTCACTGTCATAATATATGCAAACATATTTTAAAAAATCAATAATTTACTAGTAGACACTATCGTGGTGCAGTAGGACAGCTTCTGACTGTAAAGGCGAATGAAAACTATAACGGGTTCGATTCTCAGTTGAGAAAATGAAAAATAATTTTCATTTCTTAATTCTGTTTACCCTGATTACCCTATATATACGACAAAGATCGTGAAGTTTAAATAAAATAGATTTTTTTATTTATTTTTTTGACTGAGCTGTAGTTATAAAAAAATATATATTTTTAAAAGGCAAAGACAAGGGAATTGCAGCAGCAGCGCTGGATGCAGGAGGCATCCAGTCGTCCTACATGGCGTTATATGGGGGAGGTCTATGCCCAGCAGTGGACGTCTTCCGGCTGATGATGATGATGATGATGAAAGACAAGGGAATCTTACAGATAAAACAACCAATAGTCAATGTAAGTTAAAAAATAATATTTAATATATTTAGACAATATCAGAAGGCAGTCTGCAACCAATTACCAGTTAGAATGTCGCTAAAGGCAAAATTTATATGTACTAGGCGTGAATAAGTTGATAAACTGATAACGCATAATTTTCAGTGCTTACCACTTTAAGTGTAAGCTTTATTTGTGTTTTTCAATTTGCTTCATTTTATTGTATGCCTATAGTAAAACAAGTGTAATGTCTACTAATATTTTACAAAACGCTTACATCAACTTAAAACCTATTCATTATTGTCGATTCGGTCAGAAAACAATGTTTTTAATAACTGGAAAGGTTTTCAATGTCTTTCTTCCTATCCATTTCTCAAAGTGGGGGGTAATGGGGCTAACAACAAAATAGTAATTTACTATTTAAATATTTTTTTTAATCATAGCTCTTTCCATCTTTGCTCACAAAATACAGCTGTAAAATATTTGAAACGTCGGTTTTTCTAATAAAATATTTTTCCAAACAACATAAAAAATACGCTTCTTCGCGTAGTTCCAGTTTAAATAGTTTCATTTAAAATGAGTACAAATCACGAAAACCAAAGATCTTTTTATAATTTTTTTTCAAAAACCTTTACTGTTCTAGCATTTGCATGGATAGTAATATAAACTTTATGCTCAACTATTTATTTTTTAATAATAAAGACTTTTTTTTAATATGAACGTAGTGACGTCACATAATGTTGCAACGTGGCAAGGTATATCACATTAACAGATCTCATTAAAGACATTTAAAAATAGTGCCATGCATCGCTGTCAGTGTATACAGTCGTGTATACAGCTGTTCCGAAATGTTTAATGAAAAAAAAAGAAAAAATACTCTTTTTTATAAAAGAAAACGTGATTTATCTTTTTAAGCTATTGCTTAAGGTTTTATCGTGGGCCTTGAGCGTGGAGGCCGGATCCTCCGACTCCGACCGGCACAGCGGTGATACTTATTATTCATTATATAATATTTATTAATATTAATTAGTTTCTAATATACTTTATAAAATAATAATAACAATAATTAATCAATAATAATACATTATTTATTATTTAATTATAAATATACATAGCTTCACGCTGTATCCCGCATATAGCAGGGTAGGCAGAGGGAACCTAGTGTTAAGACACTCCGTTCCCCACTTTACGCCGAATTGAGGCATTGCGTGCTGAGTGGCGGAACTCAACGCGCTTTGCCTTGTTACTAGACACAGGAAATGAAAAATTCCATTTGCCGTAGTGGGAATCGAACCCACAACCTGTTGCGTTTACAGTCGTACGCTTGTGCCTCTGCGCCACAACAGGTGTTTATTTTTATATAGTAGAGAAAAAGACAGTCAGAATACATAAAATACATGGTAATTTTTTGTAAAATTTGACTCATAAATAATAAAAAACCTTGAATTTTGTAAATTTAACAATTACCTACTTAGTTTTGTTATATATTTTTTAAGAGAACTAAATGAAATTATTTCATTTACAATAATAAATAATTAAACATACACTTTCAATACTAATGGAATTCAAATAACTATTTGTGTACCCAAAACAAAAATTTAAAAACATTCTCAATATTAATGTTTGTTTATTTTCGTGACGCATTTTCGTTACAATGTATTTCAAATTATAAACCAGCCCTGTAAAAACAATTTTTTTATACAACTTTACAAAAAAAAACACAATAATTAAATTTAAAACACGCTGTATAAGTATTGTCGACGTCGGTCCTAATACGGCTTCTGGTATGGCTTCGTCTACTATCGATCGAGGTCGCGGGTTCGAGGCGCGGCCAATTTCGTCTATGCGTAATTTAATTAGCTAGTTTATATGCACTTGCTATGCAGAATTAGAAGGTCTTCTCTATAGATATTAATTATTTATTTGCCATTGTGATGATAACTAAATTCAATACATAGCTTCACGCTGTATCACGCTTATAGCAGGGTAGGCTGAGGGAACCTAGTGTTAAGACACTCCGTTCCCCACTTTCCGCCGCATTAAGGCATTGCGTGCTGAGGTGACGGAATTCAACGCCGCGCTTTGCCTTGTTACCAAACCCAGGAAAAGAAAAATTCCATTTCCTGGAGTGGAAATCGAACCCACAATCTATCGCGTTTACAGTCGCACGCTTGTCCTCTGCGCCACGACAGACATTTTTTTATTTATTTATTTATAACTCTTTATTGTACACACATAAAATAAATAAAATAGAAAATACACACAAGGATTAGATATACAATAGGCGACCTTATCGCTAAAATAGCGATCTCTTCCAGGCAACCTTAAGGCATAAGAAAGCGCAAATTAAAATTCAGATAGGGTGTGAAAAATAAAGAAATAATAATATTTAAATAAAAACAATAGCATACTTATAGATTTATTATAGCAAATACATAACTTATATACTACACAAATACATACATACAAACATAAATACATACAGAAATACATACATATATACAACATATATACATACATACATACATACCATTATACATATAATTACATAACTAAACAGAAGGAGTAAAGTTACACAATTTGGCGTTGGCACAAATACAAATTCTCAAAGTGTCAAGTAATGACTCTTTAGTCGACGCTTAAAGGTTAAAAACGTTTTCGCATTTCTGATATCTAAGGGAAGGGAGTTCCATAGGCGGCACGCGGTAACCGTAAACGAGTTGCTATAAAAGGAAGAGGTATGTGACGGTATTTTTAGAATAAGGTGACGTTCAGAGCGAAGAGAACGCGGGTGCGCCCCGCCCAGAAACTCAAAACGTTCTTTAAGGTAGGGTGGAGAATTTGGATTGAACAGAATACAGTACAGAAGATGAAGTATGTGAGTATTCCTGCGAAGTCGGATCGGGAGCCACTTGAGTTTCTTGCGAAAATTGGAGATGTGATCATATTTACGTAAACCAAATATGAATCGTATACATACATTTTGGAGACGTTCAAGTTTATTTAATTGCTCCTCTCTCAAGTCGAGATAACAAAGGTCAGCATAATCAAGGATTGGTAGAAGCAGAGTATTTGCTAACGAAATTTTGGTTGGTATAGGGAGGAAATTACGTAAACGTTTAAATGATCCTAACGACGCAAAAATCTTTCTACTTACCTCACTTACCTGAGAATTCCATGACCAATTATTGTCCAGGGTGATACCAAGGTTTTTTACTGAGTTACTATATGGAATAATATTATTATTGAGAAGGATTGCCGGTAAAGTAGATGTGTCAATCCTTGAAGTAAGCTTAGCGCTGCCCACTAAAATTAGCTGGTTTTTTTTTGAATTGAGTTGTAATCCAAACGATTTACTCCAGCAGCATATGTTCTCTAAGCTTTTATTGATATCATTAATGGCAGTGGGTAATTCCGATATTTTGGCCTGTTTATAAATCTGCAGATCGTCTGCATATAAATGGTAGAGAGAAGAAATGTGTTTAGAAATAGTATTTATAAATACAGAAAATAAAAGAGGAGACATCACGCCACCCTGTGGGACACCAGCTATAACAGGAGACCATTCGGAGTACGAATCTTGTATTCGCACACATTGTCGGCGCCCAGACAGGTATTCAAGAAACCAGTCAATTACAGTAGGAGATATGTTAAGCGACCTTAAAGTAGCAATCATAATATCAAAGTCCTCAGTGCCGAAGGCATTGCTGAAGTCCAATAGAACTAAGACTGTCACTTGTTGCATATCCATACCTTTGCGAATGTCGTCGGTTATCTTAACTAACGCTGTAGTCGTACTATGACCGGGACGGAAACCGGATTGTAGAGGATTTAAGAGATTATGGCAATAAAGGAACTGTGAGAGTTGCTGTTGAATTAAGCGCTCAAGGACTTTGGAAAGAAACGGGAGGATAGAAATTGGACGGAAATCAGAATTACCAACAGGATTATTCTTTTTAGGTAGTGGAATAATTTGAGCGTCTTTCCAAGTTGACGGAAATTTTTTTGATGTTATTGAGTTGTTAAATATGGATGTGATCACGGGATATATGATATCAAGGATAAGAACTATCATTTTACGACTAACACCATCAGCACCAACCGCATCAGATTTAATGGATAAAATGGTCTTCTTAACATCACTATCTGTAAATTGATAACACTGGAAGATGAGAAGTGATTATTAAGCTTATTTAAATCAATATTATTTGGATTTACATTTTGTTGTGCTTTGCCGATTCCAATTGATCTCAGAAAATGCCAAACTCTTGATGAGTCTTTCTCTTCAATGACAGATTTATGTATATGGCGTCGTTGGTTATCTCTACACATTATATTACAGCGATTACGGGCCTTTTTATAATTGTGCAGATTTTTATCATTAGGATTAGCTCTAACTTTCATTTTGGCGATGTTCTTTTTATGTTGCAATTTCCTAATGTCGTCCGTTAACCATGGCGCCGGAAGATGCTTCATACGCACAGGGCGCATTGGAGCATGAGTATCATACAGCTTTAACAAAAAAGAGTTGAACAATGCCAACTGATCATCAACGTCAGTGTGATTTAACACATTAGACCAGTCAATAGCTGCTGCGTCTTCACACAGACGACTTAAGTCTATACTACCAAAATTTCGTTGCAGAAGGACCCTTGATTTTGCCTTAGGAGGCTTAATTTTATAAGATAAATATAAAGGGTCATGATGAGAGAATGCTAATGCAGGATATTGGCCATGTTTTTCAACATGGTCAATAGAAGAAACAATGATTAAGTCGAGTAAAGAGGGAACACAATTAGGCAAGGTATGAGTAGCAGTTAGGGGAAGCAAATGTAAGCTAGCACCTTTAATCAAAGATTTTAAGCGAGACGAACGATTATTGTTTTTTAAAATGCAAGTATTAAAGTCACCCATTAAAATCGTGTGATTATATAAAGGCTTATACTGCTCCAATAGGGTTTCAAGTGATAAAAAGTAATCGATCGTAAGGCTTGGGTTATAGTAAACACCAAGTAGAATGTTACAGTGAAGAAAGCACACCTCAATGAAGAGATGTTCAGGCCCACCGCTCGGCTGGACTTCGGAAAAATCTAAAATGCGAAAAGGAATGTGTGAGCGTAAGTAAATGGCAACACCACCTCCAGCCCGTCCATTACGATCGTTACGTATCAAGTGAAATCCAGGGAGAGAATAAGAAACCGATGCTAAACAAGGTTTCAACCATGTCTCCGACACTAATATAGCGTGTAAGTTTTTGTTATTAAAAGTAGATAAGAAGTCTGGATAGTGTGCAGGAATACTTTGTGCATTTATGTGAATTAAATTAAAATTTTTCAGTACATCTGAGAAATTTGATTCCAATGTTTCACTAACTGTAGGGATACTAAGAAAACTGTCATTACTGCTCAATCCATCAGAAATAGCTGAAGAAGAGAGAAAAGAATTGTTATCAAACGACTCACTGCCATTAGCCATTATATAAGATAAAATAAAAAATAAATAAAAATATTAATAAATAATTAAATAAAAATAAATAAATAAATTATAAAACAAAAAAGAAAAATAAAATAAATAATATATATTTATATATGTTTATAAAAATGTATGAGGTATAGTAACCTTTTCTAACTATGTAATTTGCTAACCACCCGCCAGTTGCAAGGAAAAGTTCATACAAAAATAAAAATATAATAATAACAATTCAGTTAAACAAAGTGTAACAAACATAATATAAAAGGTAATACTTTAGGAAAATTCAACAATTGTAACACAAAAAAAATATATATATATTTATGTAAGTAGAAATTATAATTTATTATTATAATTCAAAAAATCTAAACAAAATTAAATAAAATATACAATCATGTATTATCATATTAAGAGTAATCAATAATTTGATAGCAATCGATATATCTTTTTGCGATATCTTGTCTTTTGGGTTTTTTCGACCAACAAAAAGATATATTTGAAAGTACTTATATTAAAATAATAATGACAAATTAGTTTAAAAAAACAATAAGGTACACCTTTAAAGTGTTTTTCTCTTAATCCAGGTTACAAGTAAGAATTTTAGGTTTTAGATTGATGTTATGAGAATATTGTAATCTCATTTGATTCGGACACATTTGCAAGTTTTCAAAAAAAATGGGTGGCAATAAGTGGCTGAATATGTATAGCGTTGTATACTTTTCTTATATTGACAGGCAAAGAAACAGGTAAAATGAATAAAAGCGTGTTAAAAATTACTTTTTTCGCCATTTGTAATTTCTAATATAGGTAGGTAGATAACTGGTTAAATTATGTATCCTATATCTTTATGAATGTCTCACATTTTGTAAGTAAACGAATCTTAACCTACGTTTCAGTAATTTAAAGGTATTCTATGGTAAATTGTGGAACTCAAACTTTTCGCGTCAACTACGTACGTACTACTACTACGTAAGTACATGAGTATGAATATGTACGTCTAAGAAAGTTTTAAATACACAAGGTTCGTTTTATTTTAATTTCTCATTTGTCCAATAAATTCTTTATTATTTCACATATTTTTCTTTGCATAACTTAAATTTAGGCCTATTACATTCTTAGGACTTCGTCTACTGTCCGACACTGTGCTGCCACATCATGACCTCTACACTAACAATATTTTTTTCCACATTTTATCCTGTATAGGCAGTTAGACAGAATTTAGTGTTAAGATACTCCATTTTCCCTTTTCCGCTTAAATGCCCAAAGCAATGTCTCGAACACTGCGTATTGTGTGGCGGAAGTCAACACCGTGTCTTGTCATACCATAGCGAAGAAATAAAAATAAATTATTTCCTAAATCTAATTATTTCCCCGAGTGGGAATGGAATCGTCAATAAATCGCATTTGCAGTCATATGCTGCCCCACTACGTCACGAAGGCCATAATATGATTTTTAAGGTAAAAATATCACGCTAAGCTATTTTCTCAGTGTCCAGCTTCGTCGTATGAACAGGTTCATTTTATGCAGTAATCATTGGTTGCGGACACATGTGCGGATTTTGAAATAAGCCAAGACAACAAAAACAAATATGAACAGCATTATAAGATTTTCTTACTTTTTTTATAAAAAATCAAAATCAAAATATTCTTTATTCAAATAGGCTATTACAAGCACTTTCGAATCGTCAATTTACAAAAGATGTTAGTAGTGTCTGTCCTAACGGAAGCTACCACCAGCTCGGAAGGCAGTTCTACTGAGAAGAGCCGGCAAGAAACACAATAGTTGGTCGTTTCAAATAAAATTATATATTAATTAACATCATTATATTAGTCTTGAACATAATAATATACTCGTACTTTTGTTAGTAATATGTTTTTAATCTGAACTATAAATTGTTTAAGTGAAGACGCCTGTCGTGGCGCAGAGGTACAGGCGTGCGACTGTAAACGCGACAGGTTGTGGGTTCGATTCCCACTCCATGAAATGGAATTTTTCATTTCCTGGGTTTGATAACAAGGCAAAGTGCGGCGTTGAGTTCAACCACTCAGCACCCAATGCCTCAATTTGGCGGAAAGAGGGGAACGGAGTGTCTTAATACTAGGTTCCCTCTGCCTACACTGCTATATGCGGGATACAGTGTGAAGTTATGTATGTATAAGTATGTTGAAGTGGCAGGTCTGTAATATAAAAATACGGGTCAAGCTATTACATGCGTGTTACACATTATTTTTTTCAATGATATAGATAGTAGCTTAATCGTTACGCTCTTATCATATCCGATGATTCATTCACTATTTATCAAGTACTTAGTTACGTTTAACATAATCTAGGAAAATCTATTTATTTATTAAACGTTCAAAATAAATGATAAATGTTAATTTCATTGATTTTCCGGTTTATGAGTCAGACAATTAGATTATGTGTTATACGTTTACTATCTAAATATTACTGTAATAAAAAAGGAAGAAATGTGTTTGTATGTAAAATTTAGCAAACAAAATTTTATTCAATATTTCTCTCTTAACAAGGCAAAGCGCGGCGTTGAGTTCCTCCACTCAGCATGCAATACTTCAATTTGGTGGAATGTGGGGAACGGACTATCTTAACAATCGGTTTCCTCTGCCTACCCTGCTATATGCGGGATACAGCGTAAAGTTATGTATGTATGTATTAGATAATATTGTCATGTCAAGAATTGTATAGGAATCCAGCTAATTTTTAAGACGCTTCTTTAGTTACTTCACAAAAAGAAAGTTTTTTATGTGTTATCGCATAATTTTTTAACTGGATGAACCAATTTTGATTATTTTACTTTTTAGTGCATTTTATTTGAAAACTGTTATAATAAAATTTTAGGGAAGTCGGTGGGAACCGTGTTGTAGAAACGCCTCGCCATTGGTAAACAAATATATTTCATTTCAATATGTTAAATAAAATTTACACTTAGTAAGGATTCAAAATAGCTTCAAATAATTCGTGTAGGCTAAGTTGTTGCGTCGCTAGTAAATTTGGCTCGACACGGTGCCGCATTCCTAAATCTTTGCAGGGTTTCAAATCTAAATAACTTTAAATTGCCTTTTTTTAGCGCCTTTTGTGGCGCAGAGGCATAAGCGTGCGACGGTAAACGCGACAGGTTGTGTCTAACAAGGCAAAACGCAGCGTTGAGTTTCGCCATTCAGCACGCAATGCCTCAATTCGGGGGAAAGTGCGGAACGGAGTGTCTTAACACTAGGTTCCCTTTGCCTACCTCGCTATATGCGGGGTACAGCGTGAAGCTATGTATGTATGTACGTAAATTGTTTTTATTATAACTATATCAATATATAATTTATCATTAACGCCTGATACGAAAATATTAATTTTATTTTCTGTCAGTAGGTTAGTAAATATGGCTGTAATCGAGTTCAAAGAGGAGGGACGTTGTCAATTCGACTATATTTTCTTTATGTGTGGTACCGCATAAGTTGTTACTGGGTCTTTTTTGATTTAGTTAAGATTGGACGAATAGTTTTTGAGTTATTCGTAAAAATAGTGCGTTTTAGTGAATTTTCTTTGAAGTAGATTTTAATTTCTTTGCTAAAATTTTTATTATTGATTATTAGAAATACATACATAGCTTCACGCTGCAGAGGTAACCTAGTGTTAAGACACTCCGATCCCCACTTTCCGCCGAATTGAGGCAATGCGTGCTGAGTGGCGGGACTCAACGCCGCGCTTTGCCTTGTTACCAAACCCAGGAAATTAAAAATTAAATTTTTTGGAGTGGGAATCGAACCCACAGCCTGTCGCGTTTACATTCGCACGCTTGTGCCTCTGCACCACGACAGGCGTTATTAGAAATGTGATGCTTCTATATAGAAGAATATATATTTTTAAAAAACATGTATTGCCTGTATTGTTTGCTTGTCATGTTAGCATATTTTGTGAGTCACTCACTTTATGCATATTGTATATATTCAAACTCCTTTTGAATTTTATTTAATTTGTTTTTAATAGGTCTCGTTATAAATAGGGTTGTTACTTTTATCCCAAATAGAAACATTTTTTTGTAAAATAGTAAACAGTAAGTACTTGAGTTTATAAGTATCCATGTTTTTTTTTATTAAAAAAATAAAAAAAATATGCGGACGGAGGTGTATGGAATTTGGCACAATTAAGTAAATATATACGCCGTGTGGTCCCGGCTTAAGAATAGGACCACCCCATCTCTACCCAAGGGTGCCGTACGAGGCGGCTAAGGGAATATCCGGAAAATGGGCAGCAGCATTTTTCCGTGAGTTGCATCGACATCTACTGCGATCACCAAGACGCCTGCCAAGCGTGGTGTATTAAGGCAATCCCCCCCATGATAAGGAAAATAAAGCCATGGCCCCCAGTCCCCGGCGGCTCTACTATCCCTGGCTACGGTAGCGGTCATGGTAACGGTGGAGCAGGGGGTGCGAAGAATCCCCGGCAGAGATCTGGCTACCCATCTCACAAACGATCCCTGGCCCTGGTAACATACAATGCACGGACGCTCAGGACTGACGAAAAGATGGTCGAATTGGAGGAAGAGATGCACAAGTTGCGTTGGGATGTAATGGGGTTGTCTGAAGTCCGAAGACAGGGACAGGATACGATAATCCTAAATTCCGGTAACTTGTTCTTCCACCGAGAGGGAGAAAAACAATCCCAGGGTGGTGTCGGGTTCCTCGTCCGCAAGTCTCTCGTCAACAACGTTGTTAAGGTTGATAGTGTGTCGGCAAGGGTAGCGTACCTTATACTCAGAATTTCCAAACGGTATTCGCTGAAGGTCATACAGGTATACGCACCGACCTCGGTACACTCAGAAGATGAAGTAGAGACTATGTATGAGGACATATCCATGGCCATACATACTTCTAAAACCTACTTCACCGTCGTGATGGGAGACTTCAATGCAAAGCTGGGAACAAGGAACGGTGATGAGCTGAGAGTGGGGCCATTTGGATATGGGCAGCGAAACCCGAGAGGACAGAGGTTGGCTGACTTCATGGAGAAGGAGGGACTCTTTATGATGAACTCCTTCTACGAGAAGCGGTCATCCAGGAAATGGACGTGGATCAGCCCTAATGGTAGAACTAAAAACGAAATAGACTTCATCATGACGACCAAACGACATATATTTAATGATGTCTCTGTGATTGGCAAGGTTAAAACCGGTAGCGATCACCGTATCGTAAGAGGCACATTGAATATCGATGTCAAGCTCGAGAGGTCACAATTGGTGAAGTCTTCACTCCGTCCAACCCTTGCTCATGTCCAAAACCCCGAAGGCTTTCAGCTCGAACTTCAAAACCGGTTCCAGATCCTAGCGGAATGCAACACGGTAGACGAATTGAACAACGGGTTCGTGGAAACTGTCTTAGCTGTTGGGTCAAAATTCTGTAAAACCCAGCGCCGAAAGAGGGCTCAAAAACTCTCAGAACCAACCATTAAACTCATGGCAGAACGGAGGGAAATGGTGCTGCAGTCTTCAGCTGACATGTCGGAGTACCGTAAACTCAATAGACGAATCTCGAAGTCCATGCGACAGGACTTGCGTGCATTTAATACGTCGCAAATTAAAGCCGTAATTGAGCGAAACCAGGGCTCTAAAGTGCTTGCAAAGATTTCGTCTATTGGGCAGGGTCAGATGACTAAACTGAAGACTGATAAAGGCACTATCGTCACATCGAAACCTGAGATTCTGAGAGAGATTGAGAACTTTTATAGACAGTTATACACCTCAACTCGTGAACCCGTTACTAACATTGCTCACGACATCAGAGCTAAGTTAGTCCGACATTATACCGAAGACATCCCGGACATCAGCCTGTTTGAGATTAAAATGGCTCTCAAGCAGCTTAAGAACAACAAGGCGCCAGGTGAAGACAGAATTACGACTGAACTTCTGAGAGCGGGTGACAGACCGGTACTTCAAGTCCTCCAGAAACTATTTAATTCTGTCATCTCTGAAGGCACAACGCCAGAAGCGTGGCACAGGAGCGTGGTGGTGCTGTTCTTTAAAAAAGGTGATAAAACCTTATTAAAGAATTACAGACCCATCTCACTGTTGAGCCACGTATACAAGCTGTTTTCGAGAGTCATCGCGAATCGTCTCGCACGCAGGTTTGATGAATTCCAGCCTCCCGAACAAGCCGGTTTCCGGAAAGGCTTTAGCACCGTGGACCACATCCATACGCTACGGCAGATTGTACAGAAGACCGAGGAGTACAATCGGCCGCTATGTCTAGCGTTTGTGGACTACAAGCAAGCCTTCGATTCAATCGAGACTTGGGCAGTACTGCAGTCCCTACAGCGATGCCAAATTGACTATAGGTATATCGAAGTGTTAAAATGTTTGTACAGCAACGCCACCATGTCAGTCCGTCTCCAGGACAAGAGTACGGAACAAATTCCATTGCAACGGGGCGTGCGACAGGGAGACGTTATATCTCCGAAACTGTTTAGCAATGCTTTGGAGGATGTTTTTAAGCTCTTGGACTGGGAAGGATTTGGCATCAACATAAATGGCGAGTACATCACAAACCTTCGTTTTGCCGATGATATAGTCCTTATGGCGGAGTCGCTTGAGGACCTCAGTACTATGCTCAACGACCTCAGTAGAGTATCCCAACAGGTTGGTCTCGGGATGAACATGGAGAAGACAAAAATTATGTCTAATATCCATGTTCCACCCATACCGGTTATTGTTGGGAACAATACTCTCGAAGTTGTAGACGAGTATGTTTACCTAGGGCAAACTATCCAATTAGGTAGGTCCAACTTCGACAAAGAGGTCGCGCGAAGAATCCAACTCGGCTGGGCAGCGTTCGGGAAGCTTCGATCCATCCTTACGTCCACACTACCCCAAAGCCTGAAAACCAAGGTTTTCAACCAGTGTGTGTTACCAGCGATGACTTATGGCACTGAGACGTGGTCTCTTACTGTTGGCCTCATTAGGAAGCTTCAAGTCACTCAACGAGCTATGGAGAGGGCTATGCTCGGGGTTTCCCTGCGTGATAAAATTCGCAATGAGGAAATCCGTAGGAGAACGAAAGTCACCGACATAATCCTCAAAATATGCAAGTTGAAGTGGCAATGGGCGGGCCACATCGCTCGTAGAACCGACAACCGATGGGGAAGAAAGGTTCTCGAGTGGCGACCACGAACCGGAAGGCGTAGCGTGGGACGGCCCCCTACTAGATGGACCGACGACCTAGTCCAAATTGCGGGAAAGCGCTGGATGCAGGAGGCATCCAGTCGTGCTACATGGCGATCTATGGGGGAGGCCTATGTCCAGCAGTGGACGTCTTCTGGCTGACGACGACGACGACGAAGTAAATATGAGGAAAGGTACCAATATTTTGCTCAGTTAGAAATAAAAATAAAAATTATACACACTTTTGTGTAACATGATATATATGTTTTAGGGCAACACCATTCATTAAAATATAATTCAAAACTAAGACAATTTTGATCATATGTTTTTTAAGCATTGTTACAGGAGGTAAAAAAGAAAATGAAACACAAAACTGTATTTTATATGCATATATTCGGATTCAATATTTCAATAGCTATCAATTAATAATAATATTACAACTTAACTTAAAAAAAATACACTGACTGTTCGAACGGTACACACTAACTTAGCTATGTTCAAGCATAAAATGTACTATATTTAATTTCATTACAATTCCACCTACGATTTCGTAAATTAAATAAAAAAATACCACTTCACCGCAAAATAAAACATAATTGCAAAAAATCGGTCCAAAATTGATTGAAATAATCGATTTTACTGAAACAATTTCAAATTACGAAACATTTATAATATCGATATCTAAAGAATACCGATTTTTTGCAACCATCCGTTTATTTAGTTCCGATTTAAAAAAAAACTGATAATTTATACTCTCTATAATTTAAACCTAGTAATCTCTTTGTAACCGCAAATTTTGTCTTTGAAAAAAGTTATAAACAAATAAATTATAGTCGCATCTAAGAATTTGTCACGCAAATTCTGGTAAACGAATAATTATACTATTATAAATTATTTTTACATTGTCTGTACATTGTTCTTGCAAACAATTAAAAAATCAAAATAACCACAGAGTGACGCCGAGCTTTGGAACTGTTGCGGCCCTTGAAACACCACTATATCCTGACCTTTCAACCACTTAATTTCATAAGAAACTGAAGCTCCAAAGTAACCGGCTCTGTGACCACTAATTAACACTTATTTTATCATCTACACATTTCACATATACAATTATAGCACGCACATTTACAAATTTCATTTAAAAATAAAAATTCTTACGTATTTTTTAATATATACAATGAATGTACGCGAACTCACCAAGCGTCGTCATAATCTAAATTATTTTAATACAGTAAGTGATATGACTCAAGGGAATGTACAAGCAACAATATGTTTTTTTTTAATATGGCAACTTTAAGCCGATATTAAAGTAATTAGGCCTCGAAGATTGTTTCGTTGAAAATCGATTTTTAAGCAGCGTTAAATTAAAGTCTTATTTGGGCGAACTGTAAATTAGAAAATGGGCAAATTTTAAAATCGTACGGCCAATACGGTTTTATTGTGTTTCGTATATGTATGCGATAGTATTTGTCGTCGACTGTAAAAAATTATGTTACTTTTTTTTTATAATCTGTATTATTATAACGTCTACAGTGCGATTCTAAGTTTTGCCCAAGAATCTAAGTTACGAGCGAAGACTAAAGATACTCTACCAGGCGATTTATTCAATGTTACTTTGCTCAGTAAACTCCTAACTTATGACACTACAGATGAAAACGAAAATTGATATGTACTTACATCGCATTTTGACAGCTGTCAAAATTGCGCCGCCATTTCGTTTCGACAACGAAAAAGCACGGAAATGGCGGCAAATTTTTGACAGTCGCCCAAAAAACGATTCAAAAAGATGACCACAGATTAAGTACAAAAGCAAAAGAAACCTTGAATAATTCGCGAGGTTAGTTAAAATAGGATATTTACACCTACGAAATAAGAGACTAGAAACACTACACCATATTAATTCCGTACTTTTCTGGCGCGAAATAACTATTTCCTGAATTGGAAAAGTTCGTAATTTGGGACGCTTGAAGCATGCTCAAGTGGGGGGTGTTTTGGGGTTGATTTTCAGGGGATTCGGGACCCGAGGAGAGGATGTTGGGGTGAGAGGGCCAGGAGGGGGGAGAGGGGTTGTTAAACGACACTTGATTGTAGAGCTGGTTGCCGTTCGCAGTTAAGTTGTGTGAATGACCGTGGGTTTGATTCACCGAAGAACCATTGAAATATTCCATCTGAAAAGGAAATTTATATTAGACCATCATATATATTCGATTGTTTGTTTCTTTATATAAATTTAGATAGCTTTAATTTAGAGCTAATATCTATAATGTCAATTTACTAAACGAAGGATAACAAAAGTAATTCTTATACACTGAACCAGATACTCTCATCCTATATATATTTAACTATTTAATTTTATTGTATTCGATAAAGATCCAAAGTGATATTCAAACCGTTATTTTTTACCTTCGCGCTATTTCCTGCATGTCTTTCTGACCAAAATGTCATCTCCATCTTAAAAATGAAATAAAAGTTCAAAATATATAGATAACTACCTGACTAGGATAATACGGCGAGTTGTACGCGCTTTGTCCATATCCCTGATGATGGTGAGAGCTCGAGTAACTTCTTATGTAGTCCGAACTGCCCGGCCAGTGGAAGCTGTTGTAGCTGTCCGGGTGGTACACGTTCCCTGGACCGTTCAGACTTTGAGGAGTTATAGGAGGAGAGGGAGTCGTCATGATTGAAGAGTTGGACCCTAAGGGGGTCAGGTTACCCGTTAAACGGGAACTATATTGGTCTTTCACAAGATTACTCCCAAACTTCTCTGTATAATCTACTTTGCTCGAATAGTCTAATCTTTTTGGACTATTGTACAATTCTTGTTTCGGAGTAACACCGTAATTGTGGACATTAGATATAGAATCTGAATCTTTGCTAATTCTTAAAGCGTCATTTGAATTGTAATGATGGGAAATAGACAAATTTTTGTTTAATGGGGACGAGTCGTAATTAGATGGGGCTGCCTCTTTTTTGCAAATAACGTTAATTGGGGGACTGACTGAAGTTGTGGGTGTTGGAAGATTAGGGGAGGAAGTGGTAATGCTGGAGGTGTTCTGGGTAGTTGTTAAAGAATTGGATGAGTTTGTTAGGGTTTTGGACGTGGAGATCTTTGACGATGAGGAACTTTTAATGGAGTTAGTAGATGATATGCTTTTGGAACTGGACGACGACTTGCTGGATATCTGCGAGTTGGACTGCTGTTGCAACTGTTGTCGACACTTTGCCCGTCGGTTTTTGAACCAAACCTGTTTAAAAAAGGATTACGTTAGATATTGTTATATAATCAACGGATGTTTCGAAAGTGTACAATATGTTTATCACTAAACTGATTTGATTGACTTCAAGATATACATTTTGACAGTGATTGAGATAAAATGTTATTGATTTGAAATTAGTCTTCCTGTATCTACTGTATATTGTTATGTAAGTAGAGCTTAGTGATATATTATTATGCTATTAAACCTATATTGGCTACTTACAGATATCTCAAATATCGCTCTAATACTTCAGAATTTGTCTAAAAAGACGTCCATATCTATCACATTCGTGAATACAATGCTCCCTCGACTAGGATTTGAGCCTTTTGAGGTTTTCGACCTTTTGAGTCAAGTAAGTAAATTGCATCTTACATCGTTTTATTTATTGAGGCCTGTTGGCGCAGAGGCACCAGCGTGCGACTGTAAGCCGCAACAGATTGTGGGTTCGATTACCAATCCAGGAAATTAAAATATTAAATAATATTTATTGCACATTAATTGTAAGTTATTAAATATGTAATGTATACTCTTTATGCGCAATAAAGTGTTATTATTATTATTAATATTTAGTATTTTAATTTCGTCGCTCTAGCAACAAGGAAAAACACGGCGTTGAAATTTGCCACTTAGCACGCATTGGCTTAATTCGGCGGAGAGTGGGGAACACAAATGTTAAAAGAGAACACAGTGTCTTAACATTAGGTCCTCAGGTTCCCTCTGCCTATCCTGCTATGTGCGGAATACAGCGAGAAGCTAAAACAACCATGTTATTTATAGTAACAAATCAAAACCAAAAATCAATCGGGCATCCATTACAGGAAAGTACATAAAGGGCAGTAAAGTTAGCAGTGTCGGTAGCAGAGCTGCGTGCGTACACAACACACGCGCGGATTATCGCCCTCTCATTGTAACGAGTTAATATAGTACGTGAAAAAGAGCAAAGAGCGATTGAACAGATGTGCACCCGCCATTTTGTAATTATGCATGTTTTTTTCTATGTTTAACAATAAATATATGTGTGTATTGATAAATTGTTCTGTGTTTCCTTTGGTTGTCAGATGAAATTCGAATAAAGGTTGGAACCTTTATATATTATAAGAAGAAATAGTCCACAAGTCAGACAGTCATAGAAATTTAAATAGGTATTCCAAATAATATTTAAATTTTTTGAGAATAATAGCGACGTAAAGTGCCACCATGCAGCATAAAATGCGCTGGACTATTTTCATCTACCGATAAAGTGACACCGGAAACCCAAAATGAAAACCGGAAATGAAATAGATTTATTTATTTATTTATTTATTTATTCATTTCCAACATTTAGCAGGACATCAGAAAAACAAAATTGTACGATAATAACCGCATTAGTATAAAACTGTGTTGCGGTTATTAACGCCCACCTCACAAGCGTTCTTACCAACAATACAGTACTAAAGTTGTAAATATATTAACAAAATAACATAGAGAGAAAGTAATGAGATGTAAAGACACAACAAGTTACATGTTAAATTTGCCGCTTGTGATTTTCAAGAAAAATACGTAAAAACGAACGAAAAACTATGTTTCAAAACAACAAGCTTTAAGTAAAATCTGCTGCTCATGAATTTTTCAGTGGTTTTCGTAAAAACTCGTCAATACTAAGCTAAAATGGAACAACAAACCATTTCCTAATATTAATAAATTTCTTTTGCAATGCACTCCTTCCAGGGTAGCGATATTAAAATATATACATATTTATTTGTACGCATTGCTATTACAATTATTTGCATCAACCGAGAACTCAACTCTCAACCCTTAATAACATAACCAATAGCACATGCGGTCATTAACATTGTATATCCCAAAATAAACATGAAGTGTGTAAAGCAATACTAAATTACAAGTAATCTGATGTACACATACTAACCGTACTGGAACCCTACCGCTAATATGTAACGATTACGCACTACCGATTATAGTAACATCTGTTGAGTTGTGGTTAATATCATGGTAATAATCAGTTTTTAGGAACAATTGGGATTTAAAATTATATAAATTACTAAGGCCTTAATTGAATTTTAAGAAATATATGTAAAAAGATAAAAAAATTATTAATATCTAATTGTAATAAATATATGGATAGGTTTAGGATTCGATTCTCACTCCAGGAAATAGAATTTTCATTTCCTGGGTTTGGTGACAAGGCAAAGCGCGGCGTTGAGTTCCGGCACTTAGCATACCTCATTCGGCTGAAAGTGAGGAACGGGGTATCTTAACACTAGGTTCCCTCTGCCTACCCTGCTATATGTGGGATACAGTGTGAACCTATGCATGTATGTAATATATATATCTTATATAGATATATTTTTTAGTTTTATAACTTAAAAAAATATAACAACAGAGAGAGAGAGAGTCTATTATAGTTCGAATGTGTATAGTCTAGACTATAAATAGAACTTTTTTTAGTATTAAGTATCTAATGTTTGTTATACTCAAAAGTCTAACAAAAACTGATTATCCCTAGTGATTACTGAATAACTATTGCCTTAACAATTTTAAAGCTTGTCATGGCGCAAAGGCACAAACGGGGGACTGTAAACGCGACAGGTTATGGGTTCGATTCCCGCTGCATGAAATGAAAATATTTAATATTTTCATTTCCTTGCTCTGGTAACAAGCCAAAGCGTGGCATTGAGTTCCTCCACTCAGCACGCAATGCCTCAATTTGGCAGAAAGTGGGGTTTAGAAATGTTGTAAAAGAACGGGTTGTTTTAACACTAGTTTCTCCGGTTCCCTCTGCCTTGTTGCGTGATACAGCGTGAAGCTATAAAAATTCACAAAGTTTTTTGCAATTAGCTGTAATAAAATAACATTTATTTAATCCATAAAACAATATAAAAAACAAATAAAATTAATCTAGAAAAAAAAACAAATATTTAAACTTCTATAAACATTTGCTATACAATATAAAAACTTCTTTATATAATAATATAACTGAGTATAGTTCAAACGAGGCAATTAACAGTTATCTGTGGATGCGATCAGAACCAATTACAGCCCTGCACAGATTATAATCAAGAGAATAGACTAATGACCAAGATGGCGGAGCTTGAAATAATTAGTGAATGGAAATTTTAATCTCACCAAGGAGTTTTTATGGTTTATATGGTTTTAGCGTTTTTATTTTTGATATTTTAATAGCTTTTCGTTATTATATTAACCTTCAGAGTAAAAATAAAAATTTAACTTTTTATTACATTCTACAAATTTATTAAGTATTTATGATTATATTTATTTGTGACATTGTTAGAGTAACTGACTTTTCTCACAATAGTTATAGTTTTCATTACAGTAAAACTAACGTTACGTACTTATGTTACAATTCTAACTAGACTGAGTGTAAGGTTTCTAGGCTATATGTTTTTTCAACCACATCTACGGATTGGCTGGAAGATATCCCTTATAGAAATAAGTCCACCGTTACTAACTAATGCTCTGTAACATTAACTTGTTTGTATTTTTCAAGCGCAATAAAGAATATTATATAGAAATAATATGTAGAATATATTTTATTAAAAAATCATAAATGGAATGAAAACTGAAAGTCTTTGCCTCGTTACGATGTCAACATCACTAAACAATGGTTAGGATTAAATGATTCGATTTTCAAATATCAAATTTGGAACGCATAATTCGATTGTGCGCTAATGCCCTATCCGTGTTGGTATAAATTGAACGTTTGAGCGAATCAGCGTTCAGTGAGACGTGAGCTTTTGACGGGGAAGCGCTTCAAAGTTTCATTTTAACCGACTTATCAGAAACTTCTGTCATTACGTCCTCCGTCTTTGTTAAGTTGAATATATTTATGTTCATTCATTGTTGATTACTTTCTGGTATATATGTATAAATAGCTGTAGCTATACAGATATATATATAGCCTGTCGTGGCGTAGAGGCACAAGCGTGCGACTGTGAACACGACAGGTTGTGGGTTCGACTCCCACTCCAGGAAATGGAATATTTTAATTCTTGGGTTTGGTGACAAGGCAAAGCGCGGCGTTTAGTTCCGCCATTCAGCACGCAATGTCTCAATTCGGCGGAAAGTGGGCAACAGTGTCTTAGCACTAGGTTCCCTTTGCCTACCCTGCTATATGCAGGATACAGCGTGAAGCTATGTACGTATGTGTACAAATATAATGAAAATATTATTAAAATGTATATTTCTTTACAAAAAATAGAGAAAGAAAGCTTTTACATTTGTTTTTATTGAACAAGGATGCACTTCTTAAAAGTTAATATCAGACTAGACTTCTATGTGTACAGCCATTTCATATTGACGATATTTGCTTCAGAAAGATAGATGATAGATTTCCTCTTTAAAGGTAGAAATATAGAGTTACTATATTAGAAAAATACTTTTCAGAAAATTGAGCATAATTTGATTTGGTTATTTTACAAACTCAATGTTTCAAAAACTTTGCAGCAGCTGGCAGTTATCATCACATCGCTAAAGTAAAAATTAATATTAAATAATTTAAACCGTTATATTAAATGGCTTTTCATCTACGGGTGGTTCGTCAATCTCTGAATTATGATTGATCTCCCGCGTGTCTTAGGTTAATTATTAAGTTATTCGATATTAGTCGGCTTTGCCTCGTGCCAGATAAAAAATCGATTTTCGTATATTTAAATAAATATATGAAAATCGATTTTTTATCTGATTATGCAAATGAGGCCTCATTCCACTTAACGTATCGTTATCGCTTATTAAATTAGTTTGAGTAAACAGGCATTTATTATATAAAGTTAAGAAACGCGTAAACTTTCAGCCACTTGGGGATTTTAAATTTTGTTTTTATGATTCGTTTTAAGTGGAAATTATTAAATGTTTTTGTTATGAGAATCGACTGTAACAAGGATTTATTTTTAGTGGATTTTAATGGCATCACTATATTCTCCGCGCTTTCTTTCGTGTTATGAGTTAACAGCACCACACTGTTCACGATTTGAACTCACTAACTCCATTTAATAATGAAAATGTAAAAATTAGTTTAAGGGATTACATTCATACAGCTATGGATTACTTCACATACATTTTACAAAGTAAAAAAAACACTTCAGCGCTTTTGTTGTGCTAATTTCGAAAAATTATTTAAATAAGTTTGATAAATGACTTAAAAACATACACACGTAGATACATATATTACTAGTATTTTTTTTTTTTTTTTTTTTAGGGATAACGGATGGCAAACGAGCAGAAGGACCACCTGGTGGTAAGTGGTTACCTTTGCCCATAGACATCTACAACACCAGAGATGTTGTAGATGCGTTGCCGACCTAGAGGATACAGATAGAAGGGGAGGATAATGTAGTAGTCCGCTATCGGAACCACCACATTTTGGGGAAAGGATGGGTGGGAAAGGGGAAAACCTGGCTTACATGCCATCAAACCGGAACACATCATAAGATATATGGCAAAATGTAAAAAATATAAAATGTAGTATGTTATAGACTGACATAAAAAAATTATAATATAATATTTATACCGACGGCGAACTGTGAATATCTCTTAACCAAGAAAAACTAAATTTAAAGTAACAAAACTGTATATCGTTTACAACATACAAATATATATTTTTATTTTAGGTAATACTTCCCTAATCTTTTGGGCTGTTATTTTTATTCCTATTGCTTTCCGATTTTACTTAGTAAGTGCTTGAAAAATTAAATTTTAAGGCTTTTACCATACAAAATTCATTTTCGTAAATAAG
This sequence comes from Philaethria dido, assembly GCA_033558755.1. Taxonomy (NCBI): domain Eukaryota; kingdom Metazoa; phylum Arthropoda; class Insecta; order Lepidoptera; family Nymphalidae; genus Philaethria; species Philaethria dido. The sequence goes on from JAKGSA010000710.1 coordinate 77,348, forward strand.
CAACTTCACGCTTCCTGCACAGCAGGGTAGCCTGATTAAGCCTAGGGTAAAGATACTTGGCCGCTTTCAGTCTGAATCTGAGATATAGCGAATTAAGTGGTGGAATTTAACGCCGCGATTTGTCTTACCAGAACGAAGGTATGATATTCTCATTTTTTTTTAATAGTTTGTTTAAATAAAATCATTCCCCCTAGTGGGGTTCGATTTCAGTTTTCAGTTCGATGATGTCCTCTACACCGCGATGGTATTTTTTCCTATTTCGTAAAGAAAAGAAAGTTTTTAACATCCCATGGATTTTCCATGAGAATATCGGACTATCGCGTTAAAGAGCAAAGCTTATAGATAATATAGATATAGATATACTCTCTATTTTTTATATATTCTTATCCCTTTCTCTTTTATATATCTATATGTCTCACATATTTTATAGCTATAGCTATAATATAAAAATTCCTAGAAAATGTCATTATTTGTAATTAATATAATAATTTTAGAGACACGTTATTTAATTAAAAAAAAAACCAATTTAACTTTTATTTTTTTTAGCTTCACGCTGTATCCCGCATATAGCAGGGTAGGCAGAGGGAACCTGACAACCTAGTGTTAAGACACTCGCTCTCTTTTAACATTTCCGTTACCCACTTTCCGTCGAATTGAGGCATTGCATGCTGAGCGAGCTCAACACCGCGCTTTGCCTTGTTATCAGAGCGAGGAAATGAAAATAATAAATATTATTTAATATTTTCATTTCCTGGAGTGAGAATCGAATCCACAACCTGTCGCGTTTACAGTCGCACGCTTGTACCTCTGCGCCACGATAGGTCTCACTTATAATTTTAAATGATTAATAAAAATGATTATGATTATATTGCACTTAGCACGCAATGCCTACATTCGGCGGAAAGTTAAAAAAGAACGGAATGTCTTAACACTAGGTTCTTTGGCTCCCTCTGCCTAACCTGCTATGTGCGGGATACAGCATGAAACTATAAAAAAAAACAGATTATATTCCTATCTCACTCTCCCACTCTCCCTCTCTCTCTCTCTCACCTGAACTCTAGACTCCGGTAAATTAATTTTCAGCGCCACCTCTTCTCTCATGAAGATGTCGGGATACCTAGTTTTGCCGAATAGCGCCTCTAACACGTCCAGTTGCGCTCGTGTGAATGTGGTGCGTTCTCGTCTTTGCTTTCTTGGATTTACACCTAGAGGAAGAAAAATAACATTAGAATAAATTAATTTTAAGATTATTTTGGTTTGTAATAAGTTTTTTATATTATTTTTTATATTTTTTTATTTTATTTTATATTATTATTGTATATTAATCTAAAATAGGTATATTTGGAGTAACAATGTTTTTAGTAATTGGGCGATTACGCTGTGTTACATTTCTTTAATTTTAGCAGTTACCAAAGAATATTTGTCCATGAAGTTTTGTTCCTATTAAACTTTACATACATACATACATACATAGCTTCACGCTGTATCCCGCATATAGCAGGGTAGGCAGAGGGAACCTAGTGTAAGACCACTTTCCGCCGAATTGAGGCATTGCGTGCTGAGTGGCGGAACTCAACGCCTCGCTTTGCCTTGTTACCAAATCCAGGAAATAAAAATACTAAACTTTTACATTTCCTGGAGTGGGAATCGAACCCACAACCTGTCACGCTATTATCCTTTTTTTATTTTATTATAGTACACCAATATTTTGTGCCAGGCGTGATAAGTTGATACCTGTATTGATATATATATATATATATATATATATATATATATATATATATATATACAAATAACAGGCATTAAAGATCTTATTTTATATTATAGAGTTAGAGGATTTGTTAACTTAGGTATATTTGTGTGTGTTGTTTAATTATAAAGACTTATTATTGTACATATTATTCAAATAGTAAACATAAACATAATACACAGATACATAGGTTTAATAAGGATAAATAGGTTTTTGAAGGGTCGGCAACGCGTAAGTGATGCCCCTGGTGTTGCAAGCGTCCATAGGCCACGGTAACCACTTACCATCAGGTGGGCCGTGTGCCTTGTTGCCACCGTCGTGGTATAAAAAAAAAAATACATATAAAATACATATTGTAATAATATTGGTTTAAATACGTACATCTAAGTCAGTTATAGAGCCATTTTAGTTTACCGTCGGTAATTATATATATGAACATATTGCAAGAAAAAACGAACTATAAAAAGAGTATTTATATTTTATACAAAATAAATATCGTAGTAAATATGAAAACTCAAAAATATGTGATTTTTTACTTGAATACAAATATCTTATAAGCCAAGTTTTCAATAAGGAAAAAATAATGCTAAAAATGTAAGGAACAATAACAGTGGATATTTTCTTTATGTTGGTGCAATTTAAACAAAAATAATGCTTAATATATCCGGATCAGGCGTGAATAAGTTTATAATTCGACATATGTCTTTTTAAAATATTAATAGGCTTTATTTTTATGACATAAATACAGATTAAACTTAAACTTCAGCACGTCTACCCTAAAAAGTAAACATACATACATACATAGCTTCACGTTAAAACACTCCGTTCCCCACTTCCCGCCGAATTGAGGCATTGCGTGCTGAGTGGCGGAACTCAACGCCGCGCTTTGCCTTTGTTACTAAACCCAGGAAATGAAATATTCCATTTCCTGGAATGGAAATCGAACCCACAACCTGTTGCGTTTACATTCGCACGCTTGTGCTTTAGACAGGAGTTGATTCGATTTACTTATTCGAACTATAAATCCAATTTTAATTGACAGGTTATCAATTAGCAAAAAAGTTTGTTATATTTCTTTTTTATATAAAAAAACACTTATCAATATTTTGCAAAGAATTTATAAATCGATTAGAATTAATCGATATATGAATATTTTAGCTCGATTTATATGACTTTGACATAAAAAAAAACACCTTTATGTATAACAAAATGGGCGCCAAAATTAATTTCTTGCATCATTTAGCTGCGTGTGAATAAATTTATGTCATAAAAAGTATAAAAACCGGTTTTGTCTGAATACTAATGATAAAAACTATAATATAATTGTTGTTACAACTATATATATGCGGAGACCTGTTGAGTTCTCTTAATTTGTTATTTATTATAAATATTAGCATATGCATATATTTATGTGTTTAATTTACATGGATTTGCATGAATTTAAAAGTTAAGGTTTTTTTTATATTTAGTTTTCAGCATCACGATTTGTTCCGCATAGCTGGGTAGTTACAGGGAACATAGTGTCAAGGCACTCCCTTCGCCCCTTTTCGTTCAAATTTGAGTTATTGCATGTTATGTAGCGGAACTCAACGCCGTACTTAGTCTTATCACAGTCCTTTTCTATATATTACAATAAAAATATTACACTTTTAGCATATAAATTTAGCGCCGTCACGGTACCGTTGAGTTATGACTTTAAATTCTATTTAAAGGAATATAGTGATATTTAATATACCAAAGGTCTCGTAGACACATAAGATACGCGTTGCCTTGGCAACGTGTATGTAGAATTAACTTTACCTTTTTAGGAGTGTTTGTCAAACACGTGGTAGAGTATGTATTATTTATATTTTAATTTAATGTAATATATTTCTAATTCATTATTATAAAAATTGGCTGCATTTCTTCTCCTCAGTCCGCATAACATGAATTTGTATTGTTCTACTTCTGAAAATTGTTACATTTCATAAAAATTAAAGCCTAACTTATATCTTTTTTTTTTTTTAATTTCATGCTGTATCCCGCATATAGCAGAATAGGCAGAGGGAACTTGAGAACCTAATGTTTAGACACTCCATTCTCTTACAACAATTCCGTTCCCCACTTTCCGCCGAATCGAGGCATTGCGTGTTGAGTTGAGAACTCAACGCCGCGCTTTGCCTTGTTACCAAACCCATGAAATGAAAATACTAATATTTCCTGGAGTGGAAATCGTATCCAAAACCTGTCGCGTTTACAGTCGCACACTTGTGCCTCTGCGCCACGAGAGGCGTTATTAGACAGGCTTATATCAAGGCTAAGTTATCTACATATTTAATTTTTACTAGGACATAACCTAAAAAGAAAAAGGAAATAGAACTAACAAGACAATATTAATAGTCAAAACGTTCCTACCATTAGTTGGGACAGAAAGTCGGTCATACAACATTTTAAATGTGTAATCTCTAAATACAAGGCCATTATTTAAACTTGAATTACATTTCTCAACAAGATGGTTGACATTTCGTTAAACAAAATGGCTGACAATTAGATGATTAATTGGTTGTACGTTTTTTTTACTTAATGAATAGACTATGGTAGACTGCTTGTCTGCTATAAATCGATGCTTTTGTTGCATTTTTTGAATGAGTAGCTAGAATTGTACACGTGTTGAAATTGATTAACGTGTATTTGTTTGTATAATATTATAATGGTAGAAATATATTCTAAAATATTTTTCTTTTAAAAATGTATGTAATGGTTTTTTTGTTTACTTTCACTTAGAAATGATATCGCATATGGAGAATAGGAAAATATTAAATTTTTATATAAATACTCATTACCTACTTAAATAATTAGTTTGTGTTTAAAAATAAATATTTAACTTTTTAAATTTAAAAAAGATTAAATACATAGGTATATTAGTGGGCAAGTTAAAGTATTTATTTAAAAGAAAATCATTAATACGTGTTGTAATCAGTGAAAATCATATTCACAGTCAATGTCCAACGTTACAATGAAAAAGTTACTGACTACTTATTTCATAAAACTATTTGTGCAACTTTCTCTACAGTTACAAACAATTATTCAGGCATTCATTGTATCAAATTATAAATTCTGATCGTACATCAAAACTCAGGGGCGCAAAATCGTTATTAGACTTTTCAATCGGCCGCTCGCTTACGGATTAAAATAAAATAATACAACATACGTATCCCGAAACCCCCATTCAGCCATTCCAAACAAACATTTCATACGAAAACTGTCACATTACCTAGCCATAGAAAAGTGAAAATAAATAGACATACATCCATCTCGCTCCCCCGTATACATGGCAGCTGAGTTAAAGAGGGACAGATGTATTTCAATTGTCATCGTTGACAATGAGGGCTCGGGCTCTAATCCTCGTGACATGGCTTTTTTCTTTTTTTTTTGCGTTGGCTGCGATATTATCTTCACGGCCGATTTCTGATAGGGCTACTAGCTTGTTTATGCTCGCTTGTCTATGACTGCTAATGGTATATTCGTGTAGTATCTTGTTACGGTTTATCGATCCAAAAGGTGATTTCGATAAAGGTTAAGCTTTCGAAAGTAGCCACAGTATGATTCATCTAAAATTATCGAATACTAATCGCTTATAGTATAAATAATAGTACTTTTTTGCTATTTAATATGTTAATTGATATCCGAAATGATTGGTATTCTGACATTACGCTGTTGACAGGTAGATTACGAGATTGATCGCTTCAATAAAACTAAAAGTTTTAAACGGTAAATGACTAATAAATTATATCTATATAAGATAATTAGCTTCTGTCTGTTTAATATTTCTTAAATTCATTAAATTTACATAAATTTTCATTTCGTCATGTATGTACAAATAAAATATAGGTAGCTACTAAGTACTTACTTATAAAATATTTTATGTCGGTTTAGAATTTACGCTTAACTTTGAAATGAGCATTAAAATCAGAAATATTTTAATTTATTAACATTATTGTTTATTGATATCGAAATGGGTATTAAAGGAGAACTGTAGCGTGTCTGTGATCTGTACTATATTGTCTCTGGTTTTCATCTGTCAAATAAAGCAAACGTGTTCATTAAAAAAACTGCTCGTTTTATTAGTAATTATAAAGATAACTATTAAACTTAAAACCTTTGAAGAATTCCGGCATGGAGTAAACTATAATAAGTTCTCTTTCTTTATTCAAGTTCAAAGAAAAATTATTTCCTACAGAAAATTTGTTCATTATTATCAATTAAATTTGAAAATTCATTACTTAAATTTGTTATTACTGATGAATTTATAAATAAAATATATATTTTTTAATGTATACTTATTCATAGTTTAGCTAACTTATCTATTTAAAATTGCCGACGGTATACCATAATGAGTTGTTTTACATCAAAAATAGTTATTTCTATGAATGAATATCTACTTCTTTTGCTTAAAATAAAATAAACCGTAATAAAAAAAACAAGATGAAACGCTTCCTCTCTTTTTAAATTCGGTTACAAATGCATCCGCATTCTAACAACTTGTCAATTATCGTCTCATCCATCAAAATCAAGTGACTTTAGACGCTACTGTGGAACGCACGTTGGCATATACATATATTATATACTGTAATATAATATTAATATTAGTATATCTATATATGAATACGTGAAGCAAAAACTCTGGATCCCTATTACGAAAATTAAGTGGACGGAGGAGCATGAAACTCGGCACACTTATAGTTTATACAGCGAAGGAGTGCACAATGATTATATTTTCTAAAAATAATGCATAAAAATACATTAAATTAGTAAAATAAAATGTTACACACACTACCATGGTTTGACATTCATATTTATATACTCGTAAAGTGACATATACGTCACTACACAATGCGTTATTAACGCGTTTACGGGGATACTAGTACCTATATATTGCAAAGGCACAAGCGTGCGACTGAAAACGCGATAGGTTATGGGTTCGATTCCCACTCCAGGAAATGTAAAATTTAGTATTTTCATTTCTTGGGTTTGGTAACAAGGCAAAGCGCGGCGTTGAGTTCCGCCACTCAACACGTAATGCCTCAATTTGGCGGAAAGTGGGGAACGGAAATGTTGGAAGAGAATGGAGTGTCTTAACACTAGATTCTCTGGTTCCTTCTGCCTACCCCGCTATATGCGGGATACAGCGTGAAGTTAAAAAAAAAAGATCCGCAGATATGCCTAATGTTATAATTGTAAATGGAAGCTAGTATATCACCGAGATTATTATTTTTATCTTTTAGACACTGCCTGCTAGGTGACGAATACCAAGGCCTCACCTTATCTAAATAGACCACAGAAATATGAACGCGACTTAAAATAATATTAGCTCATTTGTTATAAATAAAAATATGTTCAGTTCAGTTTAATTATGACGTCTGAACGTGCCAGTTGAGCACAAATCACTTCGCCAATGTCAGGTTGTATGGAGAACACACGATGGATTGATCGATAAAAAAGAGATTACATTTAACTATGAAAAATAATACATGTATAAAAATATTTAAATATTTTTTTTATAGCTTCACGTTGTATCCCGCACATAGCCAAGTAGGCAGAACCAGAAAACCTAGTGTTCAGACACTCTGTTCCCCACTTTCCACCGAATCGAGGCATTGCGTGCAGTCGCGGAACTCAACGCCGCGGTTTGCCTTATTACCAGAGTCAGGAAATAAAAATACTAGATATTATATTAATATTTTCATTGCCCGGAGTGGGAATCGAACCCACAACCTGGCCTTAATAATAAAAATAAAGGTAACAAAAGTACACTTCAACATAATTAAGCATTAAAAATCTCCGCCACGCGCCTCAACACCAAACCGCAAGCGCCGTTAGAAACTTATTATTTTCCCGTTTTCCGCAGAGTTTGACCCCGGGACGTCCCTACGGTACTTTAATGGCGTGTAAAATATTTCAAGGGGTGAGATGTGAACAGTTAAAAACAACTTTATTGTGTATGTGTAGTGGCCATTTTGAATCTGGCAATGTCATACGTCAACTGTCAGTTTGACAGCGCGTAATGGACGCCTAAGGATTTGGAAGCGTTGTTTAGTTTGGGGATGCGCCTAATTAATTGAGAAAATTTTTGCGTAAACACTGTGAATGATGAATGTTAAGGTACTTATAATGTTTTATTGGCAATAATCAGAAGATGATAGTGGATTTTTTTTTAATTAGAAATTAGAGACCTGGAATATAGTGTAAATAAATTAAAAAATATAAATAACCGCATATAGCAGGGTAAGCAGAGGGAACCTGAGAACCTAGTGTTAAGACACTCCGTTCCCCAGATATTTTTTTTGGGCAAATAGACTACTTTGCTGTATGGTTTAAAATCGAAATTGATTTTGTATGCTAGATGAAGCCTGTAGCTAAAAGTCGTGCAAAGGGACTTGACAAGTCTTGTGACGTCACAACTACACATAAAAACGTATTTTACAATCAAAAATGTATGCCAAACAATAATATTGCACATATTTCTCAAGCAATACAACGATTTATACCTAGTATACCATATCTCATTGAAATTGAAAGGTTATTGCAACTGGATCACGATAACTTCGAGATAACTTACAGGTTCGAAACGACATTAATGACTTTTATTGTGCAAGTTATAGATGTAGTTACTTTTAAATAAGGTTCGTTTGGACGCATATATCATATTGTGCAATGTAAATTGAAATTGTTTTTATTTAAATAGACTTTTGCAGTGCCTTTGTCAAACAAACGTAAAGCTCAGAAGGTAGATCTACTGAGAAGAGCTAAAAAAAATTATTATTTAAATTTAACAATTGGATTTTAATGCTTAATAAAAGCCATTCTGCATTATTATAATTATTAATTTGTCTGTATAAAATATTTTTGAACAGAATAAAGGAGCTTGAAATTTTTGTAGTCATAAATAATCTTACAATGTACAAAAATACTATTAGAGGTACGAGTATATGTATGAAAGTTATATAGGACTTGAATCTCATTGATTTAGGTAATGTAAATATGCAAAAATTTAGTTTAGAGTATTTTTTTATTTATTCATAGTATACTGGGTTGACATAGATAAAATAGTTATGGTCTAATTCTATTATATCCCTATTCTGTTCATTTTTAAAAATATTACTATATATATTGTTAATTGACGAAATCAAAGGTCACTAATTGTTCAAAATTACTGAATTATTATTATATAATTGAGTTTCATATTATATATCTCAATTTGAATTGTTGAAAGAGAATGGAGTGTCTCAACACTAGAATCTCTGGTTCCCTCTACCCACCCCGCTATATACGGGATACAGCGTGAAGTTAAAAAAAATATATATTATTGCCATTAAGTAAATACAGCATCAGTTGCAAACACTAACAATAATAATTACATACATAGCACCCCCGTAATACATTATATTTTGCCATAACCAGCTATATTTCATAGCCTAAAACGAGGGCTGGCAACACATAAATCATGTTAACACATAAATTCTACTGGCAACATCGCCCTGGGGTTGCAAGACAAGTTGTGACAGATTAGCGTTAAGGGAAGCAGTGGTTGGGGCTTCAAATCTGATTTTCAACCTTATGTTGGTACAATTGAGTTGTAAATCGTATGTTTTCTTCACCTTCGCCCCTTAGAAATCAATGAGTTATTTTATTACCATGATAATGTTGGCAGCGTTGCATAGCGGGGGCTAACCGAGTCGTCGGTAAATTGAAATTTATCAAATAAATTATAGGCGAGGGGTGTTAAATATGATTGAATGATATTAGTTTGCCTTATTTGGCTAACTGTTTGGGAATATCCTGTGTTATTTGTTGAGATGTTACTTCCGTTTTGTATTGTACTTGTTATATATCGTAAATTATTCTACTAATTAAATAATTAGAGGGCAAAATGCATTATGGTACCTTGGGATAGCATCGGTAAATGTGATTGGTTGCGGGTTCGATTCCCAGTCAGGAAAATAAACATAAAGAAGTGTGAAGCTGAAAAAGAAATACTGGATTTCACGGTTTCTATATAAAAAAAGATTTATGTTTTTAAGTATTAGAATCCATTATTGGATACCGTCCAAGCTTTCTAGATAATAAAACTATTGGTTTACAGCCTGTTAAGACTAAATTTCGCTACGGTAAGTAGTTAGTAGAAACTTTCCTAATTAAAGATTAGTGCGATGAATTGGTTGAGAAAAATTAGTAGTCTTTTAGTAATTGTATAATTTTATATACTACCTATTCCCTTAGTAATTATTATATATACATACATACATACATAGCTTTACGCTGTATCCCGCTCATAGCAGGCAGAGGGAACCTAGTGTTTAGACACTCCGTTCCCCACTTTCCGCCGAATTTAGGCATTGCGTGCATAAATGTGTCTACTGAGATAAGTATCTAAAAATATACATGGAATTGCCTCGCAAAAGCTCGCTTAGGCATAGCTTAGGCTCGCTTAGTGTTAGTTCTAAGTAACTCTATATGTAAAAAATCGGTTCACTTGAAAAATACAGTCGAATGGAGAAACTTCTATTTTAGAGATCCATTAAAAATAGTAAATATAAAAAGGAACGCGCCAAGTGTTTGTAGTATCATAGTAGATATATTTAAATAAAAAATAATAATTTCAGTATGAATGTGGTAACAAGGCAAAGCGCGGCGTTGAGTTCCGCCACTCAGCATCCAATACTTCAATTCGGCAGAAAGTGGGGACCAGAGTGTCTTAACACTAGGTTCTCAGGGACCCTCTGCCCATCCTGCTATATGCGAGATACGGCGTGAAGCTAGCCATGTGATACAAAAAACGCAAAATAGTACCTATATTTAATATTAATATTGAAAATGAGAACTTAACAGTTGCTAGTTAGAATCTCGATATAAATATGCCCTACACAAAGTGTCCACGAGGGGGCACCGCGGATTAACTTATCACGGAGTGGGAGGGCGAGATAAATTCTATGGTAGAAGCACCCCATGCATCCGATTGAATAGATTTTGAAACACTACTTTAAAGTGTTTCTGGGGCTAAGTAATAATAATAATAATCAAATTTGAACCTTAAAATTAATTATATGGACTATACACAAATTTATCATTACAATAATTGAATCGGTGAGTGCAGAAACAACGTAAGTCATGATTTTCAAATTTTGTATGAGAGAGAAAAATAACACGCATATTGCCTTTCTAAGCTAGTTTAAATCGATTACGATTTTTTGCATTTTTTGTGACTTACGTAGTTTCTGCACTCACTGATTCGCAGTAAAATAATTGTAAATGTTTTTGAGTTTTTTTTTTGAGCTTTTTCACAACAGATGAACAAATTATTTGATATAATTGTAATTAGCTATGAATTAACAAAAAGAAAAAAATCAGTTATAGCAGGAATAGGTTATGTAGCAGTGTTAAAAATTAATTTCTATATTTACACAATACAACTTAGCTTTTAATAAACTCGAGTTTACATAAAAATTACATGTATAAAACTTAGCCGCACTATTAGTATTATACCATATAAATTAATTTATAATAATATAATACTTGTCTAAAGAAAGCATTACCTTTCTCTTTTACTGGTAATTTCTCCACCCTACTAGATGACTCTACTTTTTCGTTTCAATTATACAATTTGTCACTAGCTACTGTATAAAGTCATTTATAATCTGTGAAGCGCACGCGGCGCACACGCGCCATCTTATTTATCTGTTTTCACAGCAATTCACACTTGAGGCTAAGCAATTTTTCATGCTAATGTATAATCTTTATTTATAACGACAAACGGTTGGTGATAGACGAAAAAATTAGGTAGGTGAGGTTTTTATGACAAAGAACTATGTATGAACATTACAGCCATTTTATTTGAAATGTTAATTTTGTTTTTTACTTTACTTTTAAGTATTTATAACATAAATTTTATTGCTGCTAATTTTATATGAATTTAATATCAGATATATCTATTTTGTAGAAAAGCTGAAACACAACTTTCACATAAAAAGCATTGTGAAGAAACAATCTGCAATCAACAATTAAAAAATTAAATGGTTGGCTGAATACATGAAAGTCGTAGCATTTTTATTCGCCACATCGCGCGCCATTTCGAGATACGTCATTTCATTCAAAATGGTGGATTTCTCTCGTGTAAAAAGTTTTCGTATTACAGGGCTGTTAAATATAATTGTGGGCATTTAGAAACGAAAATTCGTGGTCCTTTTAGAGGGAAAATTGAATTGAAAGAAAATTGCCAAAAGAATTTGTAATGTCTCGTGAAAGATTAAAAACTGTAATTTCTTTTCATTTTCGTTTTTTAAGGAAGAAAAGATTTTTGTTGATTGCTTGAAATATGCGGAAATTGTTTAGTTCTTTATGTGAATTTCGAAATAAGTATTACATTATTAAATAATTTTATTGACTAATAGACACTTGTAGTATCTACTATTATATTTATTATAGTATTGTACTCCTCGTTTTGCTTCTTAATGAAGAAACTTCTGATGAAGCTTTCCTTTTAAAAATTTATAGAATGCTGTTCTAATATAATATATTTAATGTAAGTTTGTATATCTGAAAAAATTAATAGGTGTAACAATAAAAATCGTAAAACTAGACAAAATTTGGTACACCAATGCTGAAGTTGGTATATGCGAACCTACACGAGTAAACGCCTCGGAAAAGATACTTTTTATAACCGAGTTTCTTATTACTTTTAATACAGAACTTGCACGAAAATACATAATTAAATATATATTTTTTTTAATTTTCCGTCGGCACTAAGCATTTTACAAACAGTCTAACGTAAGCATTCTGCCAACCCTATTCCTAACAACAAGAGCGATGTTCCGAAAAGATAATTAATTAATAAAACAATGTAATACATATTACTGTGTAGTCACTAAGAAATCAGTCTACTTAACATTTACATTTTATCTTCATACGATGTGAATTTTATAATTATATTAACAAGTTGTTTCATTGTACTTTTTTATTTTTAAATTTGTACTTTTTTTATTTATTTTCACCTATTCATTTATCAACAATTGTTCTTATGACAGTTTTTACCCGACTTCAAAAAGAAGGAGGTTCTAAATTCAATTGTATTTTTTTATATTACCGCATAACCTTCTACTGGGTGAGCCAATTTTGATGATACTTTTTGTATATGATAGCTAGTGCCTCTGAAGTTATCCCATTTAAATTTATTTAAGATCTCGAGTAATTTTTGAGTTATTTGTGCATTGTATTTGAAGGCGGTTGTCTTATTTTAAAATTTTAATTATTAGGTTTCCATACTCCAAGTCTTTCAAAGTATAGGTAAAATATTAAATGAAAAATTCTTATAATAACTATATTATCATAGCACAGTGGTACAATGCCTGACTATAAAAGCGACGGTTGTGTTAGATATCATAGAATGTTTATATTTGTATTATACTAATTGCCCCGTTCTGATACGATTAATTCAAAATCCAATTATTGGAAAAGGCAGAAAATGTTCACATACTGAAGTAAAGCTGAGAAATGCATAAAGATGTATAAAATTATCAAATCAGTGCCAAGACTATAAATAGATAGGTTATATTATTATATAATAAAAATTCTAAATAAAAAAAAAGTTTCCACTTGAATATGTACGTAAAATTTATTTTAGTCTCAATTTCTTAGCGCCACGTGTCACTCCCACGTCTATATTACCTCAAGTGGGTATAAGTGCTTATACACTTACGTTCCCTTTACTGCTCCTAACATGATACGTAGATAATTGTTATAAAAATAATATTTTTTATCTATGACATTTAAAAAAAAATTGTAGACCAAATTAACTTAGCAACCTGTAGGTTTTTTTAACTGCACCATGTATCCTGTACATAGCAGGGTAGGCAGAGGGAACCAGGGAACCTAGTGTTAAAACACTCCGTTTTCTTTTAACATCCTCGCTTGGGAGACCTGTTGTGGCGTAGAGGCACAAACATGCAACGGAAACGCGACAAGCGGGTTTGATTGTCTTTCCAGTAAATGAAAAATATTAAATAACATTTCGTATTTTCATTTCCCCGCTCTAGTAACAAGGCAAAGCGCGATGTTGAATTCCGCCACTCAACATGCAATGCCTTAGTTCGGCGCAAAGTGGGGAACGGGGAGTGTCTTAACACCATGTTCTCTGGTTCCCTCTGCCTACCTTGCTATGTGCGGGATACAGCGTGAAGCTAAAAAAAATGTTTTCATAAAAAGAGATCCAAAATGTTTTCTTTATTTTACGCATTAATATAATGATGATAATATTTTATAAATTAAATTTGTTTATTAGATCTTGTAGATTAGATATTTGAATTGGTAACAAATTAGTTTTTTATCTATATTTCTTTTCTTGAGAAATCAGTATTAGATATAAGTAATGCTTATTTGTCAGATAGTACTCTTTTATATGTTCGAAGCGCCATCATTAAAGAACTGGACTGAACTCTGAACTCTTTTGCACTACTACTGAACAAATCTTGATAAAACTTTAATATAGCTATAGATAGGCTACACATTTATTTATTTTATTTATTTCATATTTTATTACACCAACAAAGATATATATGTACTTTATAATTAAATACAGAGCAAGAAGAGAACACAATTTTGGTGTAAAAGCGGACTTATCACCACAGACGATCTCTTCCAGGCAACCCCTACTATAAGTTAGAATAGAATACACAAAGATATGGGTTATAACTATTTTTTTTGTAAATAACGATCTAGTGGTTAATAGTTTGCGCTAAGAACGCGTCTACGTTTTAAAGGTAGAAAGAGGTAACCTAGTAAATAGGTAGTAGATAGGTTATTTGTCTATTTTTTGAGGTCCATGGCGTGTTAAGAGGCGGTAAGTAACACAAAATTTAGTTTAACTAAACCTTGAACACATTTAAATCTTAATGAATAACTTTATGACACGAGACCCCCTTAACTTGAGAATTATGAAAAATCCCATCTTAATGCCCTTGCTCTCTTCTAGGAACCATGCCCAGTTTCAGTCCTCTACGGCTAGTAAAAGCGACTGCGTTGTTTGTCAGTTACTAAGTATGAAATTCAAAGAGAAATAACTTTATTAAAAATAATAACTTACATGCTTCATGTGTTGAACGTCAAATAGTTCACCTCTATTTCACTAAGGTAAGCTGAGAACAACCGGCGCAAGAAACTTAGCGGAAGTTTTCTTTAATAGTCAAAAATTTACAGATTATTAAAAGATTACTATTTATATAGATAATCATACATATAAATATTACATAAACTAGGATATTAACTTAAAAAAATCGGATTTAACTAGACACATACGGAAAATAAGAATAAATATTATTATTAAGGACTAGCAGTTATAATCACAAAAGTTTCAAATGTCCCAAAATGGCAATATAAATTCAAACAGTAACAACTATCTCCGTTCCCCACTTTCCACCGAATTGAGGCATTGCGTGCTGAGTGGCGGAACTCAACGCTGCGCTTTGCCTGGAACGGAGTCTTAACACTAGGTTCTCAGGTTCCCTCTGCCTACCCTGCTATATGCGGGATACAGTGTGAAGATAAAAAATAAATAACTATCTCTATAGAAACTTAACACGCAAACGTACCCGAGTACCCTCGGGGAAAAACAACAAACACTAAACAGTGTTGTTGACTTTACAATTAGCGGCAACCATGGATGGGGTGAGACTTAAAAAAATACATTGCTTTACGATTTTTGCAAACATTTTAGATTTTTTTAGCAAAGTACCGGTTTTTAAGTGTATTGTGGCGCAGTGAGAGTTTCACTTCAAGTGTTATGGTGGGCTATGGGTTCTATTCCCACTCGAGGCAATGATTAAATTTAAATGATTAAATTTAAACTATTTTCATTATTCCACTCAAGTAAGGTAAAGCGCGGCGTTGAGTTCCGCCATTTAAATCGAAATATCTTGAATTCAGACAGGAAGCGCCGATCGGAGTATCTTGATATTAGATTAACAGTGACTACCTTGCTATGAGGCTTGTATTATTTACCAGTTTTCAAAAACCGGTATTTTTGCAAAATAAATGGATGAATATTTAATGCTATTAGATATTTATCGTTTCAATATGGCCAAATTACACAAAATTTTCACTTTATAGCTGTAGTTTCCAGCAAATCCGTTTAGTAGATATTGCGTGAAAAAATTACAAACATCCATCTTTACAAACTTTCACTGATGAATGATTATTGAAAAGAATTTTCTTTGTCTATAATTTATTACTGTTTCCTTTAAGTCACTCTAGGTAAAACATTTAACATAAATTAAGTTATAAGTAATGTCTACTTCATTTAGTTTTGCCAATTTAGGTAAAAAGTGAAAATTGAGTGTCTAGACACTATTTATCTGCCTATTCTGCTATGCAGGAAAAATCATAAAGCTGCATTTTTCCTTACATATTATTCTAAGAGTACATTTAGTAGGGTTTGAACCCGTAACCAACACGTGACAGCGTCAAGCCCAAGTAAAAATCTAATTTATAATATCAAAATACAATTAAGTGAAAAGCCGAGTTTGTTGTTCCAGCCACCCCATCTCAAATGAAACTGGGATACAAGTCCATTGCATATACAAACAGAAAGGTGCCAACTTTCACACACTGGGGAAGCACTAATAAGTTTAGACGGTATTTTAAACATACATACATACATAATGTTGATACATGTGTTTTTAATTGTAATGCTTTTTCTTTTTAACCAATTTAAAAAAAAAAGATTTTTAATTCGACTGTATATTTGTTTAAGTATGTTATCGTAAAAGTTTTTGCTGGTGAACAAATTTTGATGATCCGTCTATTATGTGATAGCTAGTGCTTCTCATGTGGTCTCATTTAAATTTAGTTTAGATCTAACGAGTGGTTTTGATGTATTCAAGTAACAATTTAACTTCTTAGTATATTTTGATTGAAGTCGGTGTTCTTTTTTTGTTAAAAATCTAAATTGTTTAGTATAAAATTTAAAATTCATTAGGTTTGGGTTCTCAATTCGGTGGAATGATTAGGTATTTTATCATTTTCTGATATTTTCTTTAGTTCTTTTCTAGTAAGATAAATCCCGTCGTTTAATTCCACCAATCAACACGCAATGTTTGAAACATTAAAAGAAGACAAATTTTGGGGGCTAATATACAAGCGATTAGTAGGTTCGATTCACGCACAGAAGAAAAGGAAATTTCCATA
Organism: Philaethria dido; assembly: GCA_033558755.1. Taxonomy (NCBI): domain Eukaryota; kingdom Metazoa; phylum Arthropoda; class Insecta; order Lepidoptera; family Nymphalidae; genus Philaethria; species Philaethria dido. Next base: position 94,311 of record JAKGSA010000710.1, read on the forward strand.
GTGTCATATTTTCGGTTTTAATAGTTTTTGCAATAGCATAAATATATATAATAATAATTATTATTATTATGCTACCCTGAAAGAATTGTGTGACGTGGAAGATACCTTAAATTGATTACATACAATAAACGGGACGGGATATGGTAGATGAACAAAAAGGCTATACCTATATACAATTAATAACAATATTCTATCTCCCACGTAAATAGCAACGTAAGCCAAGAGAACCTAGTGTTAAAACACTCCGTTTTTTATCTTTTTTAATTGTCTTCTTTTATCTAGTATATGAGCGTATAGTTTTTTAATATAATTGTTGGTATATAGTGCATATATACCATGAGTCTAACTCCATCTTGTAAATCTTTATAAATACATTCATACGAAATCATTTGCGGTGGTTTTCAAATCACAGAGGGTGTCGCCGCGTGACAATTTTCACACGTTTTTCATCTGGAGGGGGATAAGAATTTGCGATGTGAAAACGATTTATTCTACTAAAATATCTATGTTATCGTTAAGGGTACAAATTCTAAGAACTATAGATTAGTTGTAAATTTTCGAGTAATATTTTGAAAAAAACATAAAAAAAAAACAAAAAAAAGAAATCTATATATAGGATTATTATATTGTTTCCTGTGCTTATTCAGATATATGCTTAAAACGAAAAACTAACTTTAAAATTAAAAAAAAAAACATACCTCTCATCGCTATTCGTTCCAACGGCAGCGAATTTCTCAGAGCCATTCGAATCATGACACACAAACAACCAATATGTTCACTAAACTCTATAAAACTCAATAAAAATAATAATTCAAATATTAAAACATACTTACTGCAAGTGCTAACACAAAATGAGTTCGTATCTATCTATTTTTATCATAGTAGCAAATTCATTCCTTAAATGACATTTCCTTGATAACGGCTGACAGTGACAAGAGCATTGCATTATAAAGTTTATAAAAAAAGCAAAACAAATATGGCCGCTCAAGATGGCGGCACGTCAAAGGGCGCCGACGGTAGCGGCTCGCTGTGTTGGAATTCATAAATGATAAATTTAATATTATTTACGATGCGAGGAAACGATACTAAGATGCTAATACCAGATTGTTATAATTGAACTTGTTAGATATAAATAGATGGCAGATAATATATTGTTCTTATCGAATCTATTATTTGATTGTTAACTTTAAAATAATCGATTTTTATCGATTTATTAGAAAACTATTTATTTTGTAATAAATTATGGATATCTCGGTACGTATAAAGCACGTTATTTTGATATTAAGTATATATAAGTTAAAATTATTATTATTACATTTATATACTTATCTGTAGTAGGTAGAGAACTTAACATTTTTTTTTTGGATTTTCATCGCTTTTCAAAATGGTGAATTTTAATATTTAAAGAGATAATGTGATGTTTCAAAATAAAATTGATGCCTAAAACATTTATTTTGAGGTTCTAAAACCCATATTACAAAAAACTGTTAGGTATTTTATATAAGTATAATAAAGCCTCATATTCTTAAGACGATTAAAATTAGCAATACACCCGAAAATATCATATATCTGCAACACTTTATTTAAATCACAATACAAATATAATCACGTAAATCATTCGCAACAAAATATCTTCCATTTTTTTTAAATGATTAAAGTACAAATATTTTTGAGGCATTCGTGGTGTAGCGGGACAAAGTATAACTTTAAGCATGATTGGTTGCAAGTTCGATTCCCACTTGCAGGAAAAATTATATATCAATTATTTTTATTTCTTCGCTTTTTATTTCTGGTAAGGGTGGCGTGAGTTCTTTAAGTTCAAAATAAGAAGTTACATGCTTCACTTTTTGAACGTCAAATAATTTACCACCAGTTCACTAAATTTAATTTTTATTTGTCAATACTTTACAATTATTTATTAGTGACAATGATACCTTTGAAATAGACTGGAGCGAGCATTTCATTCCCATGGCGTGTTATCATTTATAAAATCACTAATTACTAACCTTTAACACACAAACGTCTTTTCACAATTTTTTACTAACTTATCCAATTCGGGCGGAAGTGGAAGTGTTTAAACACTACGTTCTCTTTGACTATCCTACTATGATAAATAAAGAGCGACACTAAAAAATACTTTAACCCAGGGTGGTATCATCATCTCTTGCCGCTTCATTCATTTTAATATATGATAGTTAATTTAGTGACCGCGTACGACAGTGTTCTGACCCCGATTTCACGCGGTTGAAGGACCTTTAAAAATGCCTCTCATTAAAAAGAGTTATCGAGAATAATTTTATAAACGATTCAAAACGACAATCACAAAGATACAATGGATGTTCATTTTTTATTATAATCCCACCACTGGGCAATAGTTGGTTTATTTAATAGATTTCGTTTTTAAGTAAATATGGAAGCTAGGTTAGGTTTGAAATTTAAATAAAAAGTATGGAATGCATAAGTTTGGATAGGTTTATAATAATTTAAATTTAAATTATATATGCACTTATAAATTAGGCTGTACATGTTGTGGCATTCGTCACTTTTTATAATATAATGAAAAAATAAACGATATAGTAAAAGCAAATTCTGCAAGTAGGTACAATTTTTTTATTTCGTCTTGTAATTGTATTTGTTATTATGGTTTCAAATCCTAAAATGAACAATGAAAACTAACTTATTTATCGCTGGCCTATATTTTTATATGTAAAATCTTCGTATTTGGCTAATAGAATATTTAAAGTGTTAGACACACACTCAAAAATAGAAAAATATTTTTTAGAAGACAAAAATATGTCGTAACAAGCGTAATACAATTTCGACGTAGGTGTAAATAGAACATATATTATACTATGTGTGTTTGAATTTAGACGTATCTGAGTAGAAGGTATGGCTTAGTGGTCAGAGTACTTGGACGATTTCCAAGAGGCGCGGGTTCGAGTCCCACTAGGTTATATTATTTATACGTATTTAAAAAATATATTAACAGAAGTTAATAGCTCTCTATTGTAACCATAAACACTATACTCTCCTCAACCGAAGCAGATACAATAACGGAAAAGAATAAAATATCATACGAAAAAACACCGTTAATAAATGCACCACAACTTACCGCTTGTAAATGCAAAGGATTTGTCATCATTTAAATGAATTCAATTATTTCACTTAATTTTTATGTAAAAATTAAGGATTATACAATTATAAGATCGTAAATATATCATGATAGCTGTTTACCTTCTTACTGCCTATCACATTACTTAACTGTGCTTATCCAATTACTGTGCGTTTTGTTGTTAAAATATATACATTTTTTCAAGAGGTTAATGCAGAAATGTCATAGCTCGATGTCTTTTAAGTAAAAGTTCTGCAATGAATGTTTGCGTTGGCTTTAAAATCTAAAATTCGTTTTTATTTTTCGTTTTAGGAATTTCGAGAATTCTTTTTTTCTTTTTATGGATAACGGATGGCAAACGAGCAGAAGGACCACCTTATGGTAAGTGGTTACCTTCGTCCATGAACATCTACAGCACCAGAGATGTTGTAGATGCGTTGCCAACCTAGAGGATATAGATGGAAGGGGGAGGACAATGTAGTGGTCCGCTATCGGAACCACCACATTTTGGGGAAAGGATGGGTGGGAAAAGGGGAAACCTAGTTTACATGCCATCGAACCGGAACACATGAAAAGATATTTGGCGGTTTGTCTTTTCTTTCTTTCATTACTTAGAAGAATGTATGCTAAATTTCTGTTATCTAAGGACAGTAGCTTCGCCTGTATACTGTCTGTAAGTCACTCAGTAGTACAAGCGTTTATTATATTTATATACTTAGATGTAATTTAAAAAATTTATGGATCGCATAATTTTTTTAAGTGAATGAAAGTAAAGATAATGCAGCTTCACGCTTCATTCCGCACATTAAGGTAGACAGTGTCAAGACACTCCGTTCCCTTTCCGCCTGAATTCGAAACATCGTGTGTTAATTGGTAACATAAGAAATCAATACCGAGAGCGAAGAAATAAAAATCACTCAAATCAAATCGAACCCACAACCCTTCGCGTTTAAAGCTGTCACTTCGTCATAAAGGACTTAAAAAGTAAAGATATTAATATATATTTAAAAGTCACGTTTTCAAGTAACGGTGAGAAGCGCGTATGATAGGCAGTCATTAGTGTGTGGTGATAAATCAATGAAAGCGAGAGGCTTCCGAAATCAATAGGAATGTGGTGGTTTTGTTTTGTCCTTTTATGACGTGTTTAAGTTTTTTATTTTTGCTTTTCGGTTGCGTCGTGGTACAGTGGTATTGTGAACGTAAACAAGGTAGTTATATGTTCGATTAGTAAAGAATTGTTATAATATTTGTTGTTAATATAATGTATAAGAAGAAGTAGTAGTTGTTAATATATAAAAAATTGTTATTCATTTCAATAATTTTGATTTCCTCGCACTAGTAAGATATAGTACGGCGTTCAGTTGCGTCAGTGTTGGCAAAAGTCAACACGTAATGCATTGAGTTCATTGGACAATGGAGAATAGAGTATCTAGACACTAGGTAGAGGATCTTTAATACTACTGAGCATGAAATTATATTTTTATATTTTTTATTGTATGTTTTTGATTTTTTTCATAGTTAGCTCCACGCTAATCCCGCACATAGCAGGGTAGGCAGAGGGAACCTTTGAACCAAGTGTTAAGTCATTCCGTGCTGAGTGGCGGAACTCAACGCATCGCTTTGCTTGCTACAGGTATAGATTGGATTTTTAAGTATGTGAGATATAAATTTAACAGCTGTGGTTTTAACCTTTGGTTGAGACGGACATCGTGTTAAAGTAAAAAAAGACTACATACTTGGAATAAATGAAAGAATAAAATTGCTTGAATTGCTCGAAGAAAATCTTGTTTTCATATTTTCATTACAGAAAGGGGTTACAGGTTCAAACGCTATACAGTAATTTTTTCATTACAAAACATAATAATTAAACTCGAATATTACTCAAAATTTATTATAAGAGACTCAGTAAATTAATGTCATTATAGTGACAAAAGCAAGTACATTGACCGATCCACCTGTCGTGTCACATAATCGATAACTCGGCCATCATGTCAGTGGGTGTGAAGCCAACAATATGAACATACGGCCTAGCGATGGAAATCGATATTTACAACAATCGTTAAAATATTATATAATATGGTTTTTGATTAGTATATTGCGGCGTTAGGTTATGCCACTTAACACGCAATGTCATGTAATAAAAAAATATATCGTTTTTATCTTGGTATAGTTACTGAAGAAGACAAAATAAGCTTTTAAAGATTTGTAGAAATCACGAGGTTTTACATTGAAAATATATATTTTTAATAATTTCCTGTAACATTTTTGTATCAATTTTTATGAAAACTATGCAGAGGAAGAAGTATGAAATTTGGCACATAGTATAGTTTAGTTTACATAGAGACAAAGTGTAGAAAACCAATTTATTTTATAATAATGAGTTAAAAATACATAAAATTAATAAAATAAATATTACTTCCATTTTTGACATACCTATACTCTTATATAGTCACAGGTTGATACGTTGCTATGACAACGTGTATATTACACGTTAATGTGGCTACAAGTTTAATTTTTTTCTTTTTTTTTTTTAGCTTCACGCTGTATCCCGCATATAGCAGGGTAGGCAGAGGGAACCTGCGAACCTACTGTTAAGACACTCCGTGTCTAATAACTAATAACGTCTTTCTATTATTTTTTGATTACAAATACCAAAAATGTTTAAGAGATGCTAAATATTAACTCTCTAAGTGTATAACCTAGGTTCGTGCATATTATGTTACTTATACGGTATTTCGTAGGCATATTAAATTCGTATGTATAACATTCTATAAGTCCCTTTTACAGAAGCACAGAAAATATGAAGTTTACTAAAAATAATAATTAAAAAAAATAAAAAGTTTTTTTATAATTTAGAAATACTATTATTAAGTTATACTTAATAGTGAATCATATAATTTTATACATTTTTAGTTAGAATCTGATAATGTGTGTGTTTCTTCTACTTTTTTTAATGTGTTGATGTGAGAGAGTTATTAGGAATGATAGAAAATTTTAGCAATTTAATCTATCTAGTATATACCTAGTTCTTCTATTGTAACTATGGGCATCGTAGCACTGTAAGGTCAGTTTTTGAAGGTTTTGGTCCCGAGATTAAGTGACCATGCATCTTAAAGCTTTAGAAAAAGTAATGAACTATACGTTAATCCATAATGTAGACTATCTAATTTTCATTGAATTCTGTTTTGTTAGTAAAAACACACACTTTAGTAGGTATGTACAAACTGATATGTTTAGACAACAAGTGCCTAAATCTATTCCACTACCTAAAAAACAAATTCTTATTTACTCTTTGAAATATAATAATTAACGTTATCAAGTAAATTGAAATTCTCAAAATTTACGAAAACTAGTAAAATTAATTTTCGTTTAAGTACCAACGATAGCGGCCGCATTTGAAGAAAATTTCGAAGCTTTTAACTTGTTGTTGTAGTCGCGAAGATAAGTATTCCGAATTTCGTTGAACATTTTAAAAGTTATATTATAATTTACTACCACCTGAATAAATTTTATAATTTTACACTTAAACACACGAACTGTGAAGGAATTATTATTATTTATTTAGTTTCACGGTTTATCCCTAGCGGTTAGTCATAGAGATCGGAAGACCAAACGATTCGGTCTCTGCATACTTCTTTCGCCTATTCACTGTCATTAATATCTTCCCACATGACCTCCGGGGGTCTTCATGCTTTTAACGTGACCTTCCTCCAGTATCATTGATACTATATTCTCAAAGATCAACCTCCCCCTACCTCTCTAGAAGCAAAGGTCTGCGGTAATAATATATGAATATGAACGGAAGAGGTTTGGTAACAAGGCAAAGCGCGGCGTTGAGTTCCGCCACTCAGCACGCAATGCCTCAATTCGGTGGAAAGTGGGGAGCGGAACTGTTGCTTACAACAATTCACTAATAAGTTGTAATCAATTTAGTTCTAATAGATACATTAGAAACGATATTTCCCTAAGTAATATAACTAGCATGCGTTGAAATCTTTTATAGGGAAATATCGAATTACAGTATTTTTTACATACATATAACAAAAACCTAAATAAACTTTAGTCAAATATAATATTGTCAGTCAAAAAAATTGTAAGTATTGAAAGTCTAATCTCCCAAAGAGAAACTTAACAGTAGCTTTTTATACACATTTAGTTACTCATATGTGGTAATACCATAGATATGGAACATTTCTAAGAAGTTTTAAAGTGATTCATATATGTATATCATGGTATTATATTACGGAATTGTCAACACTACATTTATTACTGATAAAAATTATCTTTAATGTATTTTGTTATTTTGTATACTAATTTCTTAATTATTATTATAATTTCTCAAAAAAATATATGATTAAAATAAAATAAAAATATATATATATTAATGTTACAACGCCTGTCGTGGTGCAGAGGCACAAGCGTGCGACTGTAAACGCGACAGGTTGTGGGTTCGAATCCCACTTCAGGAAATGTTAATCTTTTCATTTCCTGGGTTTGGTAGCAAGACAAAGTACGGCGTTGAGTTCCGCCACTCAGCACGCAGTGCCTCAATTCGGCGGGAAGTGGACAACAGAATTGTTGCATGAGAACGGAGTGTCTTAACACTAGGTTCTCATATTTCCTCTGCCTACCCTGCTATATGCGGGATACAGCGTGAAATTAAAAAAAAAATATATATTTTTAAATTTTCCATAGTGACAATTTCTCTTTTTGTTACACACGCTTGTCTAAAAAGAATTAATTATAGCAACAAAAGAATAAAAAGGGACTGGCCATATAAGATGCTTAGACCAATAAAAAAATATACAATGAAAAAAATTAAAAAAGTCCGTCCAGCTGCCGTCGTTACGCATCTAGCGTTAAAGCGGGACAACGATACATAAATTATCATAGGAATGATAGGGATGGAGTTACGGATTAAAATGGCGGATTAATTTTAGTCTCACATTAAAATTGTATTTGGGTTTTAAATCAAATGGGTCGCGAGTCGTTAATTTTGTTTACTGATTTCTGGATTCCATCGATATTACGATGTAATTTTTAAAATGTACGTTATGGAAAAAGAGGCCATTACTATAGAAAAGATATTTCTTTAAATCTAGGTATATTTTCTTTACATCTATGTTTCAGACGTTTTTCAACGTGTTTCTTTAGCGGCTTCATCTAAATGGATATGTCACACAAAAGTGTACATCAAGCCAAAGTTCAGCTACGGTCAGCAGAAAGTCAATATTATTTTTAATAAATGGAAATAATATGCGCTTTTGCATTGCTTCTCCATATAAACTTTAAGTGTGCCACATTTCATACTCCTCTGTCTGCACAATTTTCATAAAAATAGATACAACATTTTTTCTTCATATATTAATAATAATGTTCCCCATAAAACCAGTCATAGAGTAGAGGCACAAGCGTGCGACTGTAAACGTGACACGTTTTGGGTTCGATTCCCACTCCAGGAAATTAAATATTTATAATTAATATTTAGTATTTTCATTTTCTCGCTCTGCTAACAAGGCAAAGCGCTTCGTTGAGTTCCGCCACTCATGCAATGCCTCATTCGGTGGAAAGTGTGGGACGGAAATCTTAACAGAACGGAGTGTCTTAACACTAGGTTCTCAAGTTCTCTCTGCCTACCTTGCCATGTGCGGGATATAGGATATAGTGTAAGATTTAAGAAAAAAAAACATATTAAATTTGAATTCCCATCAAACACCCCTCGAGTAAAGTGGCAAGACAGTGTCAATAATATCATAATATGGATGTATCGTCTTTCGTTCACAGTCGCGTACAAAGCGGGCATTCCTTACATACATTTGTATGGCTTTAAGTTGTTACTTAACGTCTAGTTTGTTTTTTTTTTGTATTTAAAAGCGGCGATTTTGCAGCTATCAATAGTTGCGTTTCGGAATGCAGTGAAAGAATTTTTATAGTCTCTGTAGGTCGTGGATAGAATATTGCGAAATTTTTAATATTTATAATATTGGTAAGGAAAAACGTTTTGATAATAAAAAACTATCGAAAATTAATATTTTTTCTTTTAAAACAGGCACAGAAACATGTAAAAAGACTAATAACTTGTTACTTTTTAAAATATTTGAGGTTAAATTAAAAAAGTAATGATTTAGATATACATTTAGGTATATCGATAGTTTTGGAACCTTTCTGTTTTCTTGAAGTAAATGCCTTATTTTTTGTTTCCTGGAAGAGATAAGACCGCCATTACATATTTACTTTAAGTGTACCCATTTAAAGTAATGTAAATTGTAATTTTCTCAGATTCACGCTTTGTCTCACATGTTAGGATAGACAGAGAAAGAACATAGTGTCCAGCAACGATCGCTCTCATCTTTCGTTTTGTTCGTATCGTGTATCGTTCTCATCTTTGAGTGGCGGAACCCAACGCCGTGTTTTGTCTTTTAATTATTTATATACTTTTCTTACCTTCCTAGTAGGGAACCTGAGAACCAAGAATTAAGACACTCCGTTGAGTTGCGTCCATGCTGAGTGGCGGAACTCAACGCCGCACTTTGTCTTGTTACCAAGCCCAGGAAATATTAAACTTATTCTTCACTAAAAAGTGAATCTATTTTTTTATGTCAACTTAAAAAGTTTTTTGTTGTATTTAAAATGACGTCACTAGGTGCAATGAAAAGTAAAGAGTTAAGCTGCATAAAAATTACCTGAGGCTTAAAAAAAACTGTTTACTTTGAAATAACCCTTTTAAAGATTATATATACTTAATACATTTTTTATGCGAATTACTTAGAAATGTATACAAAAATATGTGAATTATGTGAAATGGATAAAAATAATATTTATTAATAAGAAAAACAATATTGCTAGAAATAAAATTAAATATTATGAATTTAACTGTACAAGAAAAAAAATCGAAAAAAGACTGACTTCATCATCCTCTAATAGGCAACTAATTAATGGAATCATTTAAATTAAACAACAAATTTACTTTATACTTTAAACGAAGAAACTATGAGATTAAGAGATTATGCATTGAACGAGAGAGAAGCTCAAAGTGTCCAGACACTGCATTCTTTCCTCCCTCCAAAATTCGAAACATTTGTGCGCAATCGTGGGGAGAAACGAGTGACTTGTCCTTTGCTTCATCTGCAAGCTCTAAAACTCTCAAAAAAAAAGTTCTAAAAAGCTTACGCCTGTCGTGGCGCAGAGGCACAAGCGTGCGACTGTGAACGCGACAAGTTGTGGATCGATTCCCATTCCAGGAAATGGAATTTTTCATTTCCTGGGTTTGGTAACAAGGCAAAGCTCGGCGTTGAGTTCCGCCACTCAGCACGTAATGCCTCAATTCGGCGGAAAGTGGGGAACGGAGTGTTTTAACTCTAGGTTTCCTCTGCCTACCCTGCTATATGCGGAATACAGAGTGAAGCTATGTATGTATGTATGTATGTGTGTATGCAAGCTCTTACATGTAACATCTGCAAACTCCTCGTAATGAAGGAGATGAATCTTAATAAAAAATACGTATGCACTATTTTATATTTTGTTAAAATTTACCCATGTATTTTATTATATTTATTACGATAAATAAATTTTACACTTGACTCTTTCCTGCCGCATATTAAGATATTTTACTGGGTGAACCAATTTCAATGATTTTTATATGATAGCTAGGTGCTTCTGATACGGCCTCATTTAATTAAGATTGACATTGACTGTTTTTGAGTTATTCGTAACAATTTAATTTTTAATGCATTTTATACAAAGTCAGTTCATTTTGTTAAAATCTTAATTATTTGTTACTTCAAATTTCAAATCATAACAATTATTAAGAAGTTTTACCCAAAAAATCAATTAAATAGCCTAGAATGATAAAAAAATAATATTACACAACGATAATAAATATCACAAGTATCAGAACACCCCATTTCATCTCGGGGAAAACGTAATCCGACCTCTTCGGGGAAAAACTCCCTTTTGAATTTAGTATCATTCGCTTATTGTCCCTCTCACTCTTTGTTTTGGTCCTTTTTTCTTTCATCTTTTATATATTTCTTTATTTTATAGTCTTGTGATCTCTTTTAATTGTAAGACAGTTATTATAAATGTATGTAAAAAATAGTAAAATAGTTAAAAGGTTATAATGGCGCAGTAGACAGCGAGAGCGATAACTCGAGTTATGGGTTCGATTTCCACTCGGGGGAATGATTATATTGAAATCGTTTTATTCTGCAGTGGTAAAACAAAACGCGTCATTAAATTCTCCACTTAACATGCAAATAGTCGGTCTAAAGCGGGAAGCGAAGAACGGAGTGTCTTAACACTAGGTCCTCTCAGGTTGCTCTGCCATCTATACAGTAAAAAGTGTACAACTAAAAAATAAACAGTCACTGGTTGTATGTACATTCATCTTGGGAACATTTACTGGTGGCATTTAAAACTATACAGTAAACTAAATAATAACAACAAAAACATTAATTATTAGCGTCCATACAACTCGATTCCCACCGGCTAACCTAATTTTTCAAAGTACAAGTATGAGACCTAAAAAAAAGCTCGCCATAAAAATGTGGAGCTAGAAAAAACAAAATCAAAAAGGTCATCACCAAAATTGTGTAGTGAAATTACGAAATACCTTGACATTCTATACCGATTTCCCTAAATATACTGGCTTCCCTAAAAATTACCGGCTTCCCTAAATATATATACCGGTTTCCCGAAATATATCGGATTCCCTAAAAGCAACCAGCTTCCCTAAATATATATACCGGCATCCCTAAATATACATCGGCTTCCCTTAATTTACCGGCTTGCCTAACCAAAATTTTCACCCCTCGCCACTGCAAGACACTCCGTTCTCTGTTATCCACTACAACTTAAAACATTGCGTGTTTCTAAATAGGTATTATATCTGTTCTCAGTATCATTCATATGAAAATTAGTGTATATTCCAATACGTTTCACGTTTGAATACCTAAGTCGATTACTGTGAAATGGCATACGGTTATATCGTGTCGGATAGTAATATATTTGACAGCTTACTTTAGCTTAGCCACTGAAGTTAGTTGTGCTGTATACTGCTTCTACAGTAGTTTTAACCGATTTCTAAAACAAGAGATCTCAATTCGAATGTGTTTTTTTAATTTACTGGATTTATTACCGCATATTTACTGGATGGAACAATTTTGATGATTCTTCTTTTAATATGATAGCTAGTAATTTTGTTGTCGTCCTATTTAAATTTAGTTAAGATCTGTCGAGTAATTTTAGTAGTTATTCGTAATATTCTACTGTATTTCAATTCGACTGTATTTTTTTTTAATGTGTGTTACTGGATATTTACTGGATGAAACAATGTTGATGTTCTTTTTTTTGTATGATAGGTAGCGATTTTGACGGGTGGTCCCATCATTAAATTTTAGTTAAGATCTGACGAGAAGTTTTTAAGTTATTCGTAATATTCTAACTTTTTAGTGCATTATTTTTTATTATAGTGGCGTAATGGGACAGTATCTAAATGCAATTGGTAGTGGATTCGATTACCAGTCGTGGTCATGACTATATTTAAATTAAATTCCCTGCTCTGGAAAAACGTTGAGTTCTACTTAACATGTAATGTTTCGAATACCGGACGGAAAGCAGGGAACGGGGTACCATGACTAAGTTTAAATTATTTCTGTTTAAGAGGCTAAGCAAGAAAAAGCGTGAAGATATACAGCTATTCGAAACATGTAGTTTAATAAATAAAGAATATACGCTATTAACTTTTAATGTTTATTTTATCGTTGTTCTGGTAGTCCCAGTAAGGAGATCTGGTCTACGGTCTCTCTGGTCTACTCTGGATACATACACTTCCGTGCAATAATCATTGCCTCTACTGAGAATCGAACCCAAACCAATTGCATTTTCAGTAACACGCTACCCCACTGTGCCACGATAGCAAAAAAAAAATAGCTACTACAATAATTCAAGTATAAATTGTAATTCATATTACTATAATTATGATCGATTCATTTCATTAGGAATTTAATTAGACTTGTTATTTACAAATAAAAGTTAAGCCAGGTCTAATACGCTGATCGATCTAGGCATTACGTTATTACTATATTTGCGGTCTCTTTGAGAAACACTATCTGTATAGAAGTTCTTTTATTTTATTCAATTTCATTATTTACTTTTAATGCAGGTATGTATGCGGTAACTATAGTATAACTTTAAAGGTTTTTACTATTTGCTAATATAAAAAGTTTGTGAGGATGTATGGATGGATGTTTGTTAGTCTATTACGTATATCTACTGACCAGATTTATTAACGCCTATCGTGGCGCATAGGCACCAACGTGCGACTATAAACGCGACAGCTTGTGGGTTCGAAACCCACTCCAGGAAAAGTTAGTATTTTCATTTCCTGGGTTTGGTAACAAGATAAAAGCGCGACGTTAAGTTCCGCCACTTTTTTTAACTTCACGCTGTATCCCGCACATAGCAGAGTAGGCAGAGGGAACCTGAGAACCTAGTGTTAAGACACTCCCTTCTCTTTCAATAATTCCGTTCCTAATTTTCCGCCAAATTGAGGTTGTTCCCAATATTACCTATATTCATAATAAAATATTATATAAAACCTATTTTCCCATTAATATTTTATTCAAATCGATTCAAACGTTAAAAATATCGATGTTATCATAACAATCAGTATCTACTCGTATATAAACACGGAATACCCAAAAAGGTACATGACCGATATTCAAAACACTAATTAAAACAACTAACAAGGCATACCCATAGGGTGGTAGATAAGCGGCTTACAGGGGAGGCGATGTCTTCTACTTAAATTATGCAACCGTTGTTGCTTGCCTGCCTATATTTTATTTATAACATTTTCTTATTCCGCATTAGAAATACGATGTTGGCTTGAGTGGAGTGTTGTAAAAAATGTATTGTGAGTGAAGAGGAGTGGAGTTAACAGTCTTTAATGAGTGCGATGGTTCTGAGTTCATATACCGTTCGTAGTGTGTGAGATCTGAGAGATGAAAATATAATAAGTACTACAGAAGACGTTAAAAAAGTAAAATATTTTTATTTACAATTTTTTATATTATTAATTATTATATTTTTTTTTGTTTAATATCTCTAAAAACATTTCGCGCCTAATTTAGATGCTATTATAGTTTAAAATTATTAATATTATAAAGCAATCATAGGTGTCATTGAGATGAGCTCAGTCGACTCAGTCTGCCCATTGTCCCCTAATTTTATTTTTTTTTAACTTCACGCTGTATCCCGCATATAGCATGGTAGGCAGAGAGAACCTGAGAACCTAGTGTTAAGACACTCCGTTCTCTTACATCAATTCCGTTCCCCACTTTCCGCCAAATTGAGGCATTGCGTGTTGAGTGGCGGAACTCAACGCCGCGCTTCGCCTTGTTACCAAACCCAGGAAATGAAAATACTAACATTTCCTGGAGTGGGAATCGAATCCATAACCTGGAGTGTTTGCAGTCACATGCTTGTGCCTCTGCGCCACGACAGGCGTTTCCCAAAAATGTAAAAAAGTAAATTCTTTAATGAATCTGTAGATTCATAAAAGAATATAATCATATATTACTTTTCTTAGATCAAACTATATATTTACCTTTTATTAATCGACAAAAGGAGGGAGTTCTCAATTTGGCTGTATTTTTTTATTTGTATTTCTGCATAACTTTTTAATGGGTGAAGCAATTTTAATGATTCTTTTTTTATAATAGCTAGTGCTTATGATGTGTTCATTTAAATTTAGTTAAAATATGACGAGTATTTTTTTTTAATATTATCATTATTACACAGAAGGGTAGGCAGAGGAAACCTGAGAACCTAATGTTAAGACTCCCCGTTCTATATTTCCGTTCCTCACTTTTTTTAATAATAAAATAAGAAAAGACATACAGCATCGCTTGTGGAGTTACGAGTAGATATATCAATTCGTCTCAATGCTGAAGTAGCGAGAGCCGTAACTAATTGACTGGATTTCTTGAGATTTATGTATGCCAGAAGATGTTTAAAGCGTATCTTAAATACATATACATACATATGGGTACGTGGTTTAGTTCATTAATAGGATTTCTATGAAATTGTTATATCGATATTTTAATAGGATGTATTAAGTACTGCGTTTTAGCTGTCGATTAACTTGCTTTGAGTTTATTCATTTGGTTTAGTTTTCATTTTGCTATGCGTTTGACCGGTCAATTACGAGGTAACACATGACAGACTTGTCTGTCAGAAGAAAGAGTGAAAAAAGGATAAATGCTGAAGAAATTTCCTTGTAGAATATGAAGAAGTAGCTTAGTTAACCGAATTCTTAATAAGAATAAGAGACACGTAATGGTAGGCGTAAGCGAGAACATTAAAGCAGGAATAACGTGCTGAGATGGTTTTGGCACGTCGAGAGGATGAGTGATGAAAGAATGGTGAGAAAGATATATGAAGCAAATGTGAGCGATAAGAGGTAAGAGAAGACCTCGGTTGACCTTCGAGAACACAGTGCCGATGTTACTGGAGGACGGTTACAAAAAAAGTACGAGGACCCCCCAGGGACATGTTTATATTATACATTCTGTTTGACTACTAGTGTAAGTATTTTATAACATAATATATGTACTAATTTAATAATTAATTTTAGCAATTTATTCATCACCGTATCCTGTACCATCATATACATACCATCACGTATCTATAATAAACCGCATTATACATACATACATACAGCATACAGCTTCACGCTGTATCCCGCATATAGCAGGGTAGGCAGAGGAAGGAGGAGGCGCTTTGTCTTGTTACCAAACCCAGGAAATGAAAAAATGCATTTACTGGAGTCCCATTCCATCCACCGAACTCACAACCTGTCGCGTTTACAGTCGCACCCTTGTGCTGCGCCATGACAGGCGTTACATACATAAATGGTTAATTTATAATAAATTGTACTATAGGTATATGAATATACCTACTATAAGTACAATACTGTATACATAAGTTATATTAAAACATTACCACCGTCACTAAGTAACTAACTATAAATGAACTCATTTATATTCCATTAGAAAACGAGACTCGATGTAAATTAGAAAACTCCATATTCAGACTGAAATTCGCGAACTCGAATGAAAGAGCGTGCGACGAAATTAAATTTACTTTTTAGTTGTCTTCGTTTTTCGTCTTGTTTTTCTTTAATGCTTTTGCTGTTATTTAATAAAAGATTTCTTTTTAAATGTAAAATCTAAATTATTATTGTTTTTTTTCTACAATTTGAGGGAAATAGCTGTAAAATCATATAATTCTTTAAGATTTCGTCCTGTTCTGATTCATATAGCACTATTCAAATATTTTGTGGTACACCTAGTTTCATAGGAACACCTTTTATTATGCCAAAAGTGTCAAAAATTTTGGGTCATATTAATCAGGTGAAGAGTAAATGTTGAAGAAGCCAACCATAAATAGACAACTTGTCTATTTTCTGAATACAGGATAATAAAAGAAGCGCGCGCGGAGGAGTCACGCAATGCCTCAATTCAGTGGAAAGTGCGGAACAAAAGCCTTAAGAGAACGGAGTGTCTTAACACTAGGTTCTCAAGTTCCCTCTGCCGAACCTGCTATATGCGGGATACAGCGTGATGTTAAAAAAAAAGTAAACCCGTTTAGTGATGTCCCATTATTACACTGTTAGTAATATCGATTTAAAAAAAAACTTACCTTGTGGAAAACCAACTGCTTCCAACCCATGGTGAGTGAGTCCAAACGGGCCAAGACCACCCAAAGGACCGGGCCCCATGCCCATGTGGTGGGCACTCGAGTGATGCGCGTAAGGATTCTGAGCGAGAGGCGATGGTTGTTTTAGGTAGTGGAAGTAGTGATGTAGCGGCGTGGTCGAGTGATGCGCCTGCGCAGCCGGCGTCGCTGTCGGCCCGCTAGCGGACGAGTTAGTTAACAGCGCCATCTTGTGTAATCACCTCAACATTTTTCTTGTGTGGCTCATTTTTTTTTATGTTGAGCGTGTTCTTAATTGCATGTTTTGGTGCACTGTAACAAATTTTATAAGATCTTTATATCACAATAAAAAAACTAAAAGACTAAAAATTAAAAATACTTTTTTACATTAATCTATCAGTTTATAAAAAAAAAAACAATTTAAATTATAACATATATTACAAAAACTATAAGTAACATAGATACACAAAATAATAATGCGTAAACAACCATCGAATACTCGCATCAATCATAGGCTGGATAACGTTAATCTCTATCATAGATAAATAATATTAAAAATACAAAGTATCGCTACAATATTCCAATTTAAAAATAATTGGCGTATCAACTCTCAAAGTTAAAAGCAATTTTAACGGCCATTGCACCGTTTAATGGCTCAATTGAATTCACGTCATGTTCAATTATAACACACGTCGCTCTAATATTTTGCAATCATAAACTATTTTTATATTTAACAATTACCGCTAATAATGGTGAATTTTCCGCACTATTGCAACACTGGCACACAAAAGTCAAATGGGAGTCCCAAATTTAAAATTCGTCACGTTCAAACATCGCGAATTGTATAGATTTTTTTTTTTTTTGTGGCGTAGGTACATGTTTACAGACATTTTGTCACGTTTATTTTTTTTTTCTTCGTTTACCTGAGACTCCTTTGCAAATTGAGGGCGATCGCGCTTGACGTCTTTGTGCACTGAGTTGGGTATATCGATGTGATGACATTTGATATGAAAGGAATTGTACTATCTGTAAAATTATTTCTTTAATTTTTTTATTATGATTTTGTATTAAGTTTGTTTTATTAGGGCGTGTAAGAAAATAATACCAATATAAGTACTTAGTTTTCATGTAAGAATTGTAAAATTATTTTTTATGACATTTCAATATTTTGAATATAAATAAATTATATTATTACATATTATAGCAAATTTATAGATAAAGTATGATAAATCAGTAATATATTATTTTTTACCGAAATTAGAATGAAGTAGGTTCTCAATTTAACTGTATATTTTAATTTGGTATGCGATTATTGTGTCAATTACGAATTGGCTAGAGAAGGTGCCAGAGGTGGTACTGAATATTTTTTTTATAATCATAATTTAACTCTTTTTACCTATAGATAAAAACCTAAGTCAATTATGAACCTACAATCATCTCATGAAGATTAACACGTCACGACTATACCATAACAGTCCAAATATTAATAACGAATATTAATTTTCACTTTCTTTACCTACAATTTTCACGATCACTTTCTTTAAGACTGTTTCTCGGAAACCACAAGAAAGGTAAATTCCTGTCAACAAAAGATTATCCTAAACCTGAGATAAGATCAGCCTTTTGTAACGAACCTTTTAAGCTCAATTTTGTGCCTTCAAACGATAATGCTACGTAAGAAATTGCAAAAGTGAACGAAATTTTGCAAAAAAGTTATATTAGTAAAACTATTCTAGGATGAATACAGTAGATGTTATTTTTAACAGTAGAACGTGTTAAAGCTCCCGAGATACCTGAGATTGGGATGTTTTAGTATTGTTTTGGAAGGTGTAATATGAAGCTTGAATATTTTGTTCAATTTTATTTATTTTATTAAGATAAGCGCGGTGTTTAATTCTGCCATTTAACATGCAATGTCTTTAGTTTGGCGTAGGGCGGCGGAGTGTTGACACCATCTTCTATTTGCCTACTATGCGGTAAAAAGCATGAAATTACTTTTTTTAAAAATGTTTTCTTTAGTTATTATTATATGAAAATATTTTATTTATTTTCTCTTATAGAATGAGCAAAGAAAAGCTAGAAATAGATAAACAAAATAGAACAATGTCTATTATATATATTCACAGTAAAAATAAAATCTTAATTCAACGTTTTACTATAATAAAATAAAAATTACGTATTTAAATTGAAATATGTTTTTTTTTAATTACTTTACAATTCAAATAGCATAAACAAAAATCCACATTCTAGACTTTGGCTGAATGTAATTTTTCTTTGCCAATTTTTTACAAGGATTTCTGCTTGAGCTGATCAGAGTAGATACTAGAAAGGTGTTTGGTTGTATAACAATCGCTTCCACGTAGGTTCTCGGTTACTTTTGAAGTGTTTTCACGTCATTGCTTTTTACAGCTAAAAATGAAACGCCTCGGTAAGTACTTTATTCACTTTTTTCTTTTTCTCGTAAAGTAGTTAGTAAGTACATGTTATAAAAAATGTTGAAGGTATCAATAGGTGGAGCCTTTCAGATTATTTTTTTTATTTTTTCTTTATGTGGTAAACAGCAATTGTCACTATTTTCAGGTATAACGTGTTGGGTGGTGGAACTTGCCGCCTTACTCTAACGAAGTAACGAACAGACTTGGGAGCCCTAAGTTATACACTTATTGTAAATTATACTAATAAAATTGCTGGCCATAGAAAACTAAAATTTAGACTATTTGGATCCTTGGGGAGTGTTGGGCAGCAGTCAGAGAAGATTTTTCGAAATCCCTATCCCTAAGCGCAGCATTTGGTTCCGCCATACAACATGCAATCTAGAAATTGTCGTAATATTAGGTGTTACGTGCTGTGTGGGACACTACTGTGTGTGAAAAAGCTTCAAATTGCTAATTACAATTACTAGTGTCTAGACATTTCGTTCTCCACCCTCCACCCGAAGATATTGCTTTAAATGCCGGGACACCATACTTTGTCTTACCTAAGCGAAGAAATAATTGAAATATAATCATTTTCTGAATGGGAATCGAATCCAAAACTAATTGCGTTTACAGTCACATGTTATCCCACTGCGCCACGAGTACCTCATATATTTTACACACCTACTCATGTATATTCTAAATCATAAGTTATTCAACAAGCTGAAGTCAAGTTCCGCAAGCAGATTAAAGTGCTGTTGAGTTTCTTAAGAAGATAGAACTAGCACAACTAACTAGTACCTATAGTGTTTCATCCTTTAAAAACTACTACACAAAAAGCTAAAAATATACGTAAGTGTAGAGGTACGTATCGAAGAGAAAATGTTTAAAGTTATACTTTTTTTTTTAACTTCACGCTGTCGTGGCGCAGAGGCACAAGCGTGCGACTGTAAACGCGTCAGGAAATATAAATTTAATATTTTCATTTCTTCGGTTTGGTAACAAGGCAATGCGCGGCGTTGATTTCCGCCACTCAACACGGAATGCCTCAATTTGACGGAAAGTGGGGAACGGAAATGTTGAAAGAGAACGGAGTGTCTTAACACTAAATTCTCTGGTTCCCTCTGCCTACCCCGCTACATGCGGGATACAGCGTGAAGTTATACTTAACAATTATATTTAATATATTACAAGAACTGGTAGATACTTGGTCATAGGTACGTAGACGTCTGACTGTAAAGACAATTGGTTGTCAGTTTGAACCCCGTTCGAGGGAATGATTTTGAAATTAGTAGAGAGTAGTCATTTTCCTACTCTCATACGACAAAGCGCGGTTTTTACTTCCTTCGTTCAATACGCTGTGTCTCGAATTTAGGCGGAAAGCTGAACGGAGAGTCTTGACACTTAGAATCTCTCTGCTTACCGTGCTACATAGGTATAATACAAAGCATTTTAATAAGTAATATAATCACTATTTTCTTTCTTAAAAGTAACGTTTAAAATCAGAAAATGTGTAATATGAGGTGAAAAGTAACCGCAGGTGCATTCTAGTGACAACTGTGGCCCGGATTTTACCAAACTACAAGTATTGAA
This sequence comes from Philaethria dido, assembly GCA_033558755.1. Taxonomy (NCBI): domain Eukaryota; kingdom Metazoa; phylum Arthropoda; class Insecta; order Lepidoptera; family Nymphalidae; genus Philaethria; species Philaethria dido. The sequence goes on from JAKGSA010000710.1 coordinate 115,149, forward strand.
ACCCAACGGTCCCAAATAGCTACTTAATATAAAAAATCTATTGTCCATGCTAATGGAGTTGTATGATACCAGAAATTTGTCACAACTGTCTACACGTTGCTATTTACCTGTATCGTAATGAAATAAGATAAATGCATACTTTATTAATATGGTTACAGAAACTTGCTTAAATATGTCATGTGGTTGTTTGTGAATGTGATCTACGTCTAGTTCCTTGACTTATTTATATTAAAAAAAATATTTATATATTTATTAGATTCACCAGTGGTAATTACATCGGATATAATTTTACAATAGTTTGTTTTTATTCTTATAGCTAAATGCATTACCTTTTAAGGTGAATACCGCATGCAATTATAACAAGACATACTGTTTTTACAAAATTAGCTTGAAAAAGTTATTAAATTACATTCAATGAATAGAAAACAATAATAAAAAGAAAAAAATTCTAATTAAAAAATTATAATATAGTTAACAGCTCAGCGGAGAAGGGAGAATCTTAACCCTAGTTTCTCTTGGACCTGTTGTACAGAATACAGCGTGGATATGATTACCGATAAAGGGTTCCCGTTGTATTTTTATTTAGTTTGTTCTTAATTTTGCGCATTAGACTGCAGAGCCCAGATCGCACTATATCTAATAATAATAATATTACCTACAACATTCCGTTGAGTGTAAATCAAACCTAGAACCAGAGTCCATACGCGATATGTTCTAATTACGCCACTATGATGTTCATTATAACGATAATACCGACTAGAAACCATTTACTAACTAATTTATAATAAATTTCCAATTTTACTTCTATCATAGTAAATTTCTCCCACCTAACAAAAAAAATACAGGGGAAGTAACAATTAGAAAAACGCAAAACCCATATATTTTGACAAAAGCTAATTCTAGGCGTGATAATAGTACGGGCAGGGTATTGTCACAAATTTCACGCATCGGAACACTCTATTAACGATACAATGGTTTTTTGCTTGCGTTTCTGGAACCGCAAAGATGTCGGCACTTTTACAATGACAAATGGATATTTATAATGTGGAATTTAGTTTGGGGACTGAAACTACTTATTTGTATATAGGTTATGTCTATGTGGTTACATATAATATTATAATTATTCAATAAATTATATTTTTATGGCCGCTTAAACATTCTAATATATTATTTAATTTGTAATTATTAAAATATAAGTTTATTTTTCAACACGCAATTTTCTTCGCAATCGCAATTTCTTATGTTTCCTCTGTCTACCCTGCTATGTGCGGGATACAGCATGAAATTATAAAAAAAGCTATATTTTTATTATTACATAAAGCGCTTACGTTACTGAGTTACAAATAGATAACCTACAGGTGACACTATCGGCTGTAGAAATCTGAAATTTGCAATGAACAATCCTTGGCAAGTGGAGGAGAGCTAAGAGAGCGTATTTCGGATATTTCGAAGTCCTATGCAAACAACAAAACAATGGTATTTCAGGTTTCACAGTCCACGCACACGAAATTGTGGGATTCAGCAAATATTCCACTAAAAAAGCTAAAATAAACAATAAATGACAGATAATATTTCCCGCGCGCGATCTGTCACGGCGACAGCGACGGTGTTGCCAACTGCGCAAACAAAATAATTACAAAGGGCGTATGTTTGTTTTCTTCGCACAATATGCCGAAGCGATATTATTTATGGCTCACACTTTGACAAATAGATTTTGTTATTTACACTGCAAGGGGAGATTCTTTAAATAAAAAAGTGTAAATTGATGCTGGATAAAAAAAGAACATTCGCAAATTGTCTACCGATACGCGTATGGCTGTTATATTTTATTATTATTATTATTATTATATTCTGCTTAAACATATTAAATATGTATGTATAATTTAACATGTTCATTTACTCGTACTGGTAACTAGGCAAAGTGCGGCGTTGAGTTCCGCCACTCAGCACGAATGCCTCAATTCGGCGGAAAGTGGGGAACGAAAAACATAAAGAGATTGGAGTATCCTAACACTATGTTCTGGTTCTCTCTACATACTCTGCAATAAGCGAAAAAGAGAAAAAAGGAAAGAAATACCTATATGTAGTGATGTTTAATAATGAGTTATATTTGAGTTACGTTTTTTATTTAACATCCACAGTGTCTCTCTATATTATTTATCAGATAGTGTCGTTTCATGTAAGTATATTACAAAAGCTTAATAGTAAATCAAATTTTGCATATAAAGTGATAGAAAATAAATGTATTTATGATAATTGAATTGTAATAATGCAAATCGTATGTTTTACTCACAAGCCATTACAATCTATTAACGTTCATAAATTCTATTAGACGCGCCCTCTGACCGCATCTGTACTATATTTGCTAACAGCTCGCTAGTTATCCCCGAGGGAGGTTGTGTGGTACAAGTTAGAAACGATCACGATATTATATTCTTATATTTTGTTTTGAAGTAGCTTTATGTTTATTCTTACACAGTAGAAAGGAGAACCTTTCTACTATGTTCACCACTTCGTTCTCTACTGTCTGGTTGATATATTACGTGTTGAGTGACTGTATTAAACATCGCGCTTTGTATTTCCAGAACAGGGAAATGTTAAATTAATTAAAATTTAGTAGGACACTCTTCGTTGCAAAATGTTAGTTTATTTTAAAGTAATTTCATATACTTATAGATATAAACTTAATATTATAATAATTTGTGATCTATCTTTCCATATAAGCCCAGGAAAAATTAAAGTTCAGTTTTCTCTAAGAAAATGGAAATATTCTTAACCTACACCTAAAACCTAAATGTTAATTATGTCATTTTTTTCTTTTTTAACTTCACGCTGTAACCCGCATATAGCAGGGTAGACAGAGGGAACCAGAGAACCTAGCGTTAAGACACTCCATTCTCTTTCAACAATTTCGTTCCCCACTTACGGAACGAATTATGTCTTTTAAATATCATAAACTAATCGAAATATAAGAATAAATATCAAAAGCTAACTTACGATAGACCACCCATTTAGAGTATAATTTAAATTTAATATTTAATTATTGATATTTAATTTACTCCAGCATTCATTTAAGGCTAAGCACTTCATAAATATTATATATTCCGCCTACTGCGTTTCGACCAAATCTATCACATCACTACAAGGGTAATGAGACGATCAAGTTACCTCCCTAGAGTATACAGTTTTAGTTACATTTTGCCAAACATAACTCCTAAACTAATATATATAAGAGCCAAAATTTCAAAGTCACAAAAGGGCGTTTCTCTTAGAAATTGGAGGCAATGGTACGAAGAGTCAATTCATTAGGGACTTATTTTGTTTTGAAGTTACATTAATTTTGGTTTAGTATTATTTTACATGGATTTCCCTATAGATTTGTTAGGTTATTATGAGAATTAATAATAGTAGATATTTCGAATAGAAAGATATCTGAAATAACTGGAAAAAGCGTGAGACTGATTAATTACACAAATCATTTACAACATTGACATTCATTGCAAATATTTTACTCTGCGGATATGAACCTATGACCTCTTAACAAGGTTTCTAACCGACTACTATACTCACGATACTATTGTTAATAGGATAGATTACATAAAGTACAAAGTGAAGCCTATGTGTACCTATAACCTATCTTAGTATAAAGTTTCATCTAGATCCGTTCAGCATCCATTCATGTTAACAAGCTATCGTACCTGTTTATAATATTAAATAAGCTCTAGATTCTAATAATATTAACAGTTTATAATAATTTTAATATTTTCAAATTCGCCTTTTTTTTAAACGCCTGTCGTGCAGAGGCACAAGCGTGCAGAAACTGTAAGCGCGACAGGTCGATTTCCACTCCAGGAAAGTTAGTCTTTTCATTTCCTGGGTTTGGTAACAAGGCAAAGTGCGGCGTTGAGTACCGCCACTCAGCACGCAATGCCTCAATTCGGCGGAAAGTGAGGAACAGAATTGTTGTAAGAGAACGGGGTGTCTTAACACTAGGTTCTCAGGTTTCCTCTGCCTACCCTGCTATATGCGGGATACAGCGTGCAGTAAAAAAAAAATTAAACATTTTCCAAAAGCACGGGTTCAAATCCCGCTTCATTTATATTGTTATACATTTTCTAAAAAAAATATTCTATACGCATACCTACATATATAAATTACACCCACTCAAATCAACTTAGAAGTTACACCAACAAACAATCTCTATACAAGGAAATAGAGATGTCACGGTCAAAAAAATACAGGACGTTCGATCACAATAGGCGTTCATTGATAGTTTTTATTTCACATTTGTTGGTTAAAGTAAATATTTAAACAGTAACAGCTACCGTTTCAAATATTTTAACGTTATTCTATAGTCTTTTTTTCATTTCATCATTTGATATATCGATAGTATAATCCTACAATTGTTTGGAATAATTTAGGTTTTATGTTATTCGTTCTAAAAAGTATATTTTCTATTGTCTAGATGTATTTTTTTGCATCACTGTCATAAATTTTGCTATTTAAATTGAAGGAAAATGCTCGACCCGTTTAAGTTCTTTGGAAATTGGTTCCTTTATGTCTTATGACAAGTAGGCAGAGATACAATGCTATGACATGTTACTTCTTTCTCCTTCTTCCTTTCCAAACGTTGACTAAACACAATATGAATTTAAACATAATCATATATTTCTACAACATCTTTTGGATCTTGTTTATTAAACAAATTACTGCTCCACGATGGAGATAAAGAAGATGGATGTCTAACAGTAAATGCATTTGTAGTGTTTATGGGTTTGATTCCCAATCGGGGTATGATCATATTAATTAATTATACGGCTCTGGCAACACAAAGCGCGGCGTTGTGCCCCGCCATTTAACACGCACTATCTCGAATCAGACAGAAAGTGGAAAACGGAGTGTTTTAACACCAAAATCTCTCTAACTACCCTAATAATCATGAAAAGCTGATAAAATACTTATATAAATTTATCTATTTAGTAAAAAAAAACCATCCCACTGGCATAATCGTTAAAACGGTTCCCACTCTCGAATGACAGAGCGCGGACAGCTCACCATTGTTTTCATGTTATATTTAGTGAAACCATACAAGCCAAACTAATCACATCAAAATACCCCATAAAGTGATTAAAATCTCGATACAATAGTATCGTGTACAATGAGGTAATTTATTACATTTTCATTACTGCATAAACGCCACGTGGCTATTGTAAGTTGGTATTAATATTGCAAATTACACTTCGTGTGTTCAAAGAATATTATATCTATATCGTATGAATGATTATGGCTTTGTCGTATAGTAGGACTGTATGTTCGATAGTAGTGGCTTCAATTTCCATTCGGGGAAATGGCTATAATATGGCATTGATAAGACAAAAAACGGCCTTTGGGTTTCGTTTTATTATATATTTATATTATATTTTAACTTCACGCTGTATCCCGCATACAACAGGGTAGGCAGAGGGGACCAGAGAATCTAGTGCTAAGGCACTCCATTCTCTTTCAACAATTCCGTTCCCTACTTTTCGCCGAATTGAGGTATTGCGTGTTGAGTGGGTTTCGTTTAATACTCAAAATGTCGAATTTAGATGGAAAGTAGAGAACAGAGTGTCTTAACACTCTCTGTCTACCATACTATATGCGGGAGGTACGTGAAGCCACAAAAGAGTTATTATGATGCAATTGTGACACGTATTATTTAATGACATATTTGTAGGTTCAGATTTTAACTGAGATAAAGTTTATCTTAAACATAGCGATGTATTGAGTTCCGTTTTACTATATACTTATGGGTAATGTCTAGAAATGAACTAACTAAAGTAACTTTGGTTTCTTACATTTTACGATAGATATTTGAAAAAAATGTAATTTCGTTTGTTAGACGGTCTAAATTAAATTTAAAAGAAAAGTAACTTAAAGAAATACACAGAAAGAAACAGAAGAAAGAAATTACGCTATTAAAATCATAAACAATTACATTTCATATATTAAACTTAACCAACATACAAAAAAAACATACATTATAAACTCAAACTCAATAATCAAGCAAAAAACCAACAAAGAAGCTGCACACAAGATATGCAACCATAAATACCTACACATTTATAATCCGACCGTTTTGAGTCAACACGTATTTATTAGGAACTCGCTACCAAACGGGTAGCGTCGTAATTCTATAGAGTAAACAACAGAAAATCGATAGCCGAGCGAGAACTGCGAGGGCAAGAGAGGACAGGTTGGGCGTGGCCTACCCCGCCTTGTTTACTAGGCACGGTTATATCTCGCGATATTAAATGTACGGTTACAACGAAATACCTTGGTCAGGCAATGTGGCGTGATCGTAAAAATGTACTATTATTGTTCATATAATGGCTAGTTTAATTTGAAAGATAAAGATTTACAAAGTAAATGATACTGATATTGTTTGTGTTACTTTGGTTGGTGTATGTTTGTATGTGTTTTGTAGGTTAAGAACTTGATTATAGATTATAAGTATGTTTATAAAAGATTTTCGGCAGACGGAAAGTTTCTAGATTTACTTCACGTTGAAAAAGGATGTTTTTTTTTTTATCTTTAATATAGACAAACTAAATGAAATTATTGTATTTAAATTATTTTCTTTTTCTCGCTCATTTTGTAAGTTCCGCTGCTCAACACGCAATTTTTCGAGTTTGGATGGAAAGGAGAAGTTTTTCGAAGTGTTTTGAATATATAATACTAGATCCTCTAATATTCCTGTTGTGCGAAAAAAACGTTAAGCAAAAACTAGTTTAATAATAACAAAGCTAGATTAATTTATTATTCTAATTTACCATATTCATGTTTTTAGATTTACTTGACGCTTAGGACCAGAGATGTTTTTTCTAAGACAGATATATGCTAAATAAGTATTAGGTCATTTTTTTGTACTTAATTGGAAATTATTTCCCTTGCCTGTTGGGTAGCGGATAAAAACCTCGCACTTCGTCTAATTAGATTGGGAAAATCTTAATATATTTCACCCGACGGGGTATAACTCAAAATATGTATAACATTTCAAATAATCACTTTAACTTTCTTAGCATTTTTACTTATCTATATATAAATACGTGAAGCAAAAACTTTGTACCCCTTTTTACGTAATTACGCGGACAGAGGAAGATGAAATTTGGCACAATTATAGTTTATATAGAGAAGGTACAGAATTATAATATATTTTTTTAAAATAATACATAAAAAATTAATGAAATAAATTTTACACACACAACCATGGTGTGACATTTATGTTTATATAAAGTGACATATACATTGCTAAAGACAACGCGTTGTTAACGCGTCAACGGGGACACTAGTCAAATATTATTTCAGGCCTTATTTCTAGTATAACTACTTTTTTTATACAATATTTTTTTCTAACATAGCAAAGGACAAAACCGATATTGCGTTACAAATCCAATTAAATATATCCTCTACGTGACTTTTTGAGGGCGTACCGTCGTTATAATATATATTTCGCGTGAATGTGAACGTGATACAAACAAATAAAACTTACGATTGTTGAATACAACCATTTAGTACTAAATCGCTATGCGTGTGGGATTTAAATCAACCGTAACTATTTGGTTATATGAATTTATTATATTAATCGAAAATTTCTATGGGCTTTGGTAGATTGGTATAAAAAATGTTTTTTGATTTTCTTTTGTACTATGTATGTATATGGTGTGTTTGTCTGTCCGTTTATGTATTCTTTTTTGTACGGTCTTGTATTTACTACGGACACATGGTTTGTACTTTTTATTATTATATTTTTAAGTTGGTCAAATTTACTTAGAAATTAATAAGCTCGTTAATATATTTGGTCGTATAGTGAAGTGTAAAGTCTAGTTTTCACAAGAAAGGCAGAAGCAATCTACTCATATTTATAGTGACAACTGATAGTAAGTGATATCATTACATTTTTCATATTCTATCTATGTAAACATTGCATTCCATTTATTTAACATATTGTAACAGCTTCTCACATAGCAGGGTAGTAGGAGAGAATCTAGTGTCACGACACTCAGCTTTCCGCTGTCCTCTTGAATTTGAAAAATTTGGTGTAGAGGAGCGGAATTCAGTACCACGCTTGGTTGTCCAAACATATTATGAGTTAGCCTAAATTTTAATACTAAACAATCTTTTAAACGGGAATCGAATCCATAACCATATCACCAGACAGCAATTTCTTAATTTTGCACAATTAATATGAAAATTCTTCATGGAATTAAGTAGATAATTTGCAATAAATTTTTTTTACAAGCGTTATAATCAATTTTATTACTACGTAGCTTTAATAAACTTTATATGGCCAAGTTTTTATAGTATTTTAATAGGAATAACAATTTTATGTTGAAACACAAGTAATTTTGTACTTATTTCATAAACTATAATAGGATTATCATCTTACATAGAAGTTTTACGATTGTAATATTCTTGTGAGCAAAACGTTTAGGTTTCGTTGAAATTACAGGTTATAATATGTTAATTATGGCTTTGAAAATAGCTTGAAGGTATGAAAATTTTTATATAGGCTTGTAGAGGAAGAAATTTTAATTTAAATTAAATTAAACGTATTAATAATATATATTTTTATATTCGAAAATACACTTTAAATATCTCGACGTTTTTTATTTTACAGTAGTCCCTGATCGTAGACAATCTGTAATCATACAAATGTGTAAAAATCGTGATGAGTCGTAGTAAAATTGGGAAGTACTAAAGTATTTTTTTTATCTTTATATGTATACCTACTGTATTTTATGCGATGGTCTAGTGATAAATCATTACGTTCTTCCACACTCTACTAATTAAGAAACGTTGCGGAACAACTGAACATCTCTACAAAATTATTAATAAACTTAAATCTCAAATAATAATGAAAAGGGCTTATTACCATTTTTTACAATTACATACAAACATAGCTTCACGCTGTATCCCACATATAGTAGGGTAGGCAGAGGGAACCTAGTGTTAAGACACTCCGTTCCCCACTTTCCGCCCAATTGAGGCATTGCGTGCTGATTTTTACAATTAAAATATACTTCTATATATAATCATGGTGCAGTTGGGATTATTTTAAATGAACATTATGGTTGTGGACACAAATAAAACGAAGTGCTCTCTACATTACGAGGATACAATTAAAGAAAAAAATATATATATAGATATCTACTACTTATATATGAAACAGCTTCACGCTCTTTTACGCATATCTGTGCAGTTAAAGAGAACTTTGAGTTTAGCTACTCCGTTCGGATTCTGCATTTACTCATACTAGTGGCCCCGGTGATGTGTTAACAACGCGTTATCTTAAGTAATGTATGTGTATGTCACTTTATATAATCGTGAATGTCAAAGTTTGGTAGTGTGTGTAACATTTATTTTATTATTTTAATATACTTTTTATGCATTATTTAAAAAAAATAACATTCTGCATTCCTTCTCTATATAAACTACAAGTGTGCCAAGTTTCATGCTCCTCCGTTCGCTTAATTATCGTAAAAATAGGTACAAAGTTTTTGCTTCACGTATTTATATATAGATTTAAAAGTATATAAGCGATATCGATAATAAAACTGCATTTTGATTAAAAGGGAAGGTCTAATAATAATTTAAATATCATTTCTATAGAAAGCAGCGACTGGCAAAAGCTACTGAACCACTACACCTAATTACTGTTATTATCCCAAACTGTTGAAAACTTTTTCAAACCAGAGGGCGTGAAAGGGCGGTGTATAGCCCTAGGGGGTAATAAGGGGCGTATTATTATTACCCTATATAGCTATATACGCGCACATCTGCCTTTAAAAAAACGATTGTCTATGGTTCTTTCATGGATTTTTTATGGTGTAGTGTTAGAATACGCCCTATATAACAGTTTGATTGATGTGTTTTGTTTGGTTATATAATTTTTGTGAGATAAAATTGTTTTTATTTAGTAAATAATTGTTTATATTTTTATTATTGTTTCTTGATATGATGTTTTGTACAAATATATAAATAACATAACAACCACCGAGAATATGAAAAATTCCTTTTCCTGGAACCCACAACCTGTCGCGTTTACAGTCGCACGCTTGTGCCTCTGCGCCACGACAGGCGTTAATTTCGACAGAGTAATTTTATGTATTTCTAATAAACATTTACTTTTAACTTCTCTTCATACTAAACCTAAACTTTGAAATATGAAATGACTCCTCCGTCCGCATATTCTTAAAAATGGTTTTTCCTTCACATTCCAATATATACTCGTATGTATATATCTACTAAGAACAACTAGCAAGCAGTAGTTAACGAATGTTACAGCCTCTAAGAAAAAGATAGAGACGGTATTGTCTCATTGCATTAATGTGTAGTATGAGAAAACGTCAAGTCATTTGATACGTTTATACCATCAGATAAAAGATGTTTTGATTGTTTGGAAGGAAAATAAATATTTGTTATAATTTGTTCTTTTTTAATTATTATTATATTAAAGTTTTTTTTTTTTTTTTTGGGAAAGGATATTATTTTATTTATTAAAATATGTATTTAGATTTTTTTTTAACTTCACGCTGTATCCCGCATATAGCAGGGTAGGCTGAGGGAACCTGAGAACCTAGTGTTAAGACACTCCGTTCACTTACAACAATTCTGTTCCCCACTTTCCGCCGAATTGAGGCATTGCGTGTTGAGTGGCGGAACTCAACGCCGCGTTTTGCCTTGTTACCAAACCCAAGAAATGAAAATACTAAATTTTACATTTCCTGGAGTGGGAATCGAACCCACAACCTGTCGCGTTTAGTCGCACGCTTGTGCCTCTATTTGTATGGTGTATTTAGTATTTTAAATTATTACGTACATGTTAAATTCTTACATACAATTCATTTTTTTATTACAAAATAAATATCTACTGGTCTATGATAGTTTCAGTGTAATAATGATTTACATATTAACGACTTTCTAGCCTTGATTAATAAATCCAATAGCTCTTTAGGTTTCCCAGGTTTAGCGCCTATTACGTTTAAAGAAGGCAACTTAAGTAGAATGTGCTTTATTTCATTTATAAGCAGAAAAACAAAAAAAATAAAAAATATTATTAAAAAAAATATGTATCTTATTAAATATATTATTACATACATTCAGATACGCTAAATACGCCACTACTGCGCGAAAAAAAATACTAAACACGAAACTACTGCGCGAAGAAGGCTAAAATTTAGTATATAGTAGACTTTTATGTAAGACAAAGCACGATGTTGAGTCCCGCAATTCAATACTGTCCCGAATACAGACAGAAAGTGGAGAACAGAATATAGACACTAGTTTCTCTCTGACTACCCTGCAAAGATATATAGAGTTCCAACTCTCTGTGTTGCCTAAAAAAAATAATATAAAATGATAAAAAATCTTCAGATATAAACGGTATTCACTAGCGTAACTCAGTAGCAACAAAGGAATCGGCTAGTCACCATCGCCATGTCCAATTAAACGAACGTGAATGCAAGCTTACTTTGAATACATACAAAGCTTTGAGTATTGGTTGCGTCATGTTTTGGATGGTTATAGATTACTAGCTGCATCCCGCGACATCGTTCGCGTGGACTATTAGATTTAAAATACTGTACATACATACATATATACATACATAGCTTCACGCTGTATCCCGCATATAGCAAGGTTAGGCAGAGGGAACCTAGTGTTAAGATACTCCGTTCCCCACTTTCCACTTAATAGAGGTATTGCGTGTTGACTGGTGGAACCCAACGCCGCGCTTTGCCTTATTACTAAACCCAGAAAATTAAAATACTAAATATTATTTTAAAAAATTCTGGAGTGGGAATCGAATTCACAACCTATCGCGTTTACAGTCGCACGCCGTACGTTGTCTGTCAGTCACTCAGTGAAGCAAGCGATTTAAATATATGTAGTTGTTAAATATATATAGTAAAATTCATAAAATGAAATATATTTATTATGCCAGAGGTAGGAAGTTGGATTTCTCAGCTAAGAAAATTAGGTATTCGGCTTATTTAAGTTGTACCTTGAAAGTCTAGAATAAATTTATTAATGTATTGTGCTTTTACAAAAACAATTGTCCTTCTAGCGTACTAGGAAGTATAAGAATGGTAATGTGGGTATTGCGTATAAATACTTTCGGTATTCCCCAATGTAGCTTAGTAAGCTACGGGGATGACTTCCGGCTGATAATATTATTGTAGTTGTTAAATTAAATTACATACATACATAATTTCACGCTATATCCCTCATATAGCAGGGTAGGCAGAGGGAACCTAGTGTTAAGACACTCCGTTCCCCACTTTCCGCCGAATTGAGGCATTACGTGCTGAGTAGCGGAACTCAACGCCGCGCTTTGTCTTTTTACCAAACCCAGGAAATGAAAAAATTAAACTTACATTTCTTGGAGTGGGAATCGAACCCACAACCTGTCGCGTTTACAGCCACACGCTTGTGGGTCTGCGTCACGACAGGCATTAATTATATTAAAAAAATGTATTTTACTAATTATGAATATTTTTTGCAGCTTAACGCTTTTACCTGGCAATGTAGTTAATAGTTCAAAACAATCAGTTCTCAGCTTTCCGCCCAAGCTTCAGACACCGCGTACTCAGGGAGCTCAACACCGCATGTTATCTTCAGGGCGAAGAAATATAAAATAGTTTAAAATAATCCTTTCCTCGAGTGAGAATCGAATCTACTACCAATCCTATTTACAGTTACGTTGTGCTGCGCAAATATGGCCAAACACTTATCTCTTGTTTCATATTTTAAAGTAATAATTATAATAATAAACTTGTACTTCTATAGTATATCTAATAATAAACGACTATCCAGTTCCATTATCTCTCAAATCCCGCGGGATAACTGAATAGGCGATGTTAGATAACTTTTCGATGGCCATTCAATTGTACTCAATCCAAGTTACAACCGTATTATAGAAGATCTAAGTTAAGCTAGAAATGGTAGCTTGTTAATAAAATAATTAAGGATTCGAATCTGCACCTTTTATGACTAAAAAGACATGTGGTTACTAAGTTTAATTGCAGAAGTGGTGTTTGTAAGTACGATTCCTATCTAGTTATTTTTAAAAAAATCTTGTGCGGCACCAGCTGAGATACTGGATTCTCTCTGCTTAACCTTTTATGTGGGAAAAAGCGTGAAAAAGGAAAAATTATTTTTATCGACTATTACAAGCAATTTCGATTAGTTAATTAACATAGTCCTACAGAACAGCTATCACCAATGCAGAAGGCAGTTCTACTGAGAAGAGACGGCGAGAAACTCAATAATTTACATTGATCTATAACAATTAGTAGCTTCTTGCAGCATTTAATTCAATACATTAACATTGATATAGTTGTTGGATAGAATAATATACATACTTTCCATAATAATATATTTTTAATACTGGATCTTCTCTGCGTCCGTAAAAATACTTTTTTTTGCAGCTTCACGCTTTTTTTCGGCAAAGCAGCCAGATAGAACCTAGTGTTAAGACACTACATTCTATACATTTTGCCCAAATACGAAATCATTTTAGATACGAATGTCAGCGCTTAACGCCGCGCTTTGTCTATGTAGAGCAAAATACTTTTTAAATACAAAAAAAAACGATTTCGTGATTTCTCTCTGCAAGTGTGTACTATATCAGTTATTCAATCAAGTAACATATATAGTATAAATAATTCAAAGGCGCCTATAATTATTTTTCTATGACACTACCGTGAGAAGTTATTTGTAATAGGAATTTTATTACGTTTTGATTGCTCAGAGCGAGTCGATGCATGACATGAATGTAAAATTAATTTGATAGATCTTGTTGGTTTATTTTGTCTACTTAGTTCGAAACAGAGAAATGTTAGAATAAATATTCAAAATACCCCTAATTATAAACGTGGTAAAAAATTAATGCTTGTCGTGGCGCAGAGGAGCATGCGACTGCAAACGCGACAGATTGTGGGTTCGATTCATTTCCTGGGTTTGGTAACAAAGGAAAAGCGCGGCGTTGAGTTCCGCCACTCAGCACGCATTGCCTCAATTCGGCAGAAAGTCGGGAATGGAGTGTCTTAACACTAGGTTCCCTCTGCCTACCCTGCTATATGCAGGATATAGCGTGAAGCTATGTATGTATGTAAAAAATTAAAATAACAAATTACTTCGAACGCCTTTTCACGTAACATACGCTGTACCTTAATAACATATATTAGTATAACACTTTATAAAATAGTTTGAAGCACATGGTAGCATTTTTTTTCATTAATTTAATATAAATATTACATACATACCTAAGCTTCACGCTTTATCCCGCATATAGAAGGGTAGGCAGAGGGAACCTAGTGTTAAGACACTCCGTTCCCCACTTTCCGCCGAATTGAGGCATAATATAATTGTTTCTAATGCATTACTATATATAAATATATATTTTCTCAACTAATCCAAATAAACTACTTTTTGGGTTCTTTACAAAGTCCGATGATTTAAAAAAATGATTTTTTAGCTTAAATTTGAACAATTTAATCTAAAAGTAAATAAAATAACAAAATTGCGTACATATCACTTCAATTAAAGGATGTCAGATAAGCTCTTTACCTTGGTAGCGTTTTACAAATCCATATATATTTTACACCTGAACGATAAATATCTAAAACAGTACGTATTAGTCAATAATTGTAAAAAAAATTAAAACTACTTATTCTTAAACATATCTAAATAATGTAATTAAAGAAAAAAAGTATCTATTTTTTTAATACAAGTAACAGTCAATTATGTTGGCAACAATATTATTATCTGGACATGATAAGAAATAATCTATGAGCACATATAGGTAGGTAGTTATTTAATTTTGGTCAAATTGTTTATTTTTATTTTTTGAAGTATTACGCTCTTACACGCATATATTTAATATGGTTTTTTGTAGTATGGTTAGGTAGAGAGGAGTGCGGAAAGTGGAGGTGAACGTTTATGCGCATTTAAAAGGGGCCCCTTAAACCTACATTTGGATCGTAAGTCCCAGGCACTCTCCAAACTCCTCTCTCTGCAACGCGATGGGCCCGGCACCCGCACGGTGAATCCACGGATTGCTAATGAGTTTCTTCTCAACTAGATCAAGTAAAAATACTTTAATAATAAAATTAACCTTCTTCTAAGTTCTCTTTGTCCAATATTTATAATGACGTGAGTAAAATAAAAAAAAATAATAAAAGATAATAAATATACTATTAATCTACATCTTTCGTTACTAACTAAGCGACTAACAGATAACACACAGTCGAAAGTACTGCGATTAGGAATGTGGGTTTCTTCAGGAGTACGGCTTTACACTTTTACCGACAGCAAAGTAGGCAGAGAGATCGTAGTGTCAGAACACTCTGTTCTCCTCTTTCTGCCCAAATTCAAGATATTTGGTGTTGAGTGACGACACTAAGGACTACCGTATCCAGAAAAAACAAGATCATCTTTTACAGACACGTAAACGCAGTTGAAAGCTATGACTCGTTGAAAATATTTATTAATTCCTGTTGTAGCGCAGAAGCACAAGCGTGTGACTGTAAACGCGACAGGTTGTGGGTTTGTTTTCCACTCCAGGAAATGTAAAAGTTTTGAATTTCCATTTACTGTGTGTAGTAATAGGTAAAGCGCGGCGTTGAGTTCCGCCACTCAGCACGCAATGCCTCAATTCGACGGAAAGTGGGGAACGGAGTGTCTTAACACTAGGTTCTCAGGTTGCTTCTGCCTACCCTGCTATATGCGGGATACAGCGTGAAGCTAAAAAAAATATTAATTTCAGCTACTTGTCTTTAATCAATTCCAGTGTTTTCAGCATTCAGTAATTTGATAAAAAGGGGGTCATCAATCGTTTCTAATCTGGATCTTGACAACAGATACGTATTATCGAAGCGTTGCCAAACATTTATCGTAATTTATCATTTTTTAAGTAATTATAGATAAAAATCCGATTTCCATTCGATTTTTTATGAAGTTACATGCGTAATACGCCTGTATTGCCAGATTAGTGAATAATTTTGAGGATTTTAGATTAATACGTATGATATATTGTGTTAATACTTTATGCTGTCCACGTTTTATAAATTGCTTTTATTTATATATTTCTGAATAAACAATGTTTTCAAAAGTGACAGCTATATTTAAAAGTACATGTAGTGGAAAGTAGAGAATGGAGTGTATTAACACTATCTGGCTTCTTTTTGAGATGCTAATATTATGTCATACTAAAATATTTTGCAACGTTATTTTTATAGCTTCACTTAGGTTCAATGGTATTTTGACATTCTTCTTGCCATCTCATTGGCTTAAAAATTTAAACACGTGTACGATAACAATACAATAATTTCATAACATAAGCCTTGTCTTTTAAAATAACTACGTTGACGAGTTCGTTTTTAGAGCGTATTGAGTTTTCGAAATAAATGTCATTACTGTCAAAATATGAAATAGAAACTTACAAGTTAACTTACGTTACTTAAGGAATAATATGTCAAAGAAATTGACATTCGAAGCAAAAAACTATGACAATACTACAGAACATAAATAATATTTATTAAATATGTAATGTCAATATTATAGGCTTTATATTTACTTTAATCGCGTTTAATCGCTAAATACAAATATCGCTAAATATAAGTCATAATTGACTATAAGAATTACAAATACATCAAACGTGAAATTAAATAATATCAAAGAATATTGAGGCCCTTGTGGCATTGTAGAACGGTGTCACTGTAAGCATTTTAGGTTGTGGGTTCGATTCCCACTCGTGCAACTGAATTATTGTGGCTCAAATTGTTTGGTAATTTGTACATGTGTCCGAAGCCACTGACAATAAAATATTTTCATTGTATGAACTTCATGTTGCGTCTAGGAGAACCAGGACAACGAAAATGTTATTTAACAGTCCTATTGCTTCAGTACTATAAAAAATAAACGAACTTCTTCATTATATAGTCTCTAACAAATAATTGTCTTTTATTGATATTTATTAATGTATGAACTGTAGCCAAATAAATGTGACTTATTGTATTTACCTACTGTAATATCTACTTTAATGTCTACTTAAGTGACATACAATTTTGTATTTTTAATATCTTTTCTTGAAAAAAGATCACCATACACCTAATCGCTTCTATTTTTTATACTATCTACCTAATTATGGGCTGAATAATCGAATGTTTAAGGCATTAGGAATTGTGTAAAAAAAAAAGTTTATTTTTTTTTAAATAATATATGTACGTAATCACACTGTAATAACGTGTTCACTTATGTAATTAAATAAACGTTGGCTCAAAATTATTCATCGTCTTATCGAAAATCGCAACCGTAATCGATAGATTAATTGAAGTTTCGTCTCCTTCACCTATTAGATGTTGGGTATATTTTTTTTTTACAGTCATACGTCTTTATTCACATAGCAGAGAAAACAGAGAGTCGTAGTGTTAAATCACTAGACCTATATGCAAGACTTTTGACTTTCACCGTAAAAAAAAGATATAAGAAAGTGAAAGTGAGGAAGGGAGTGTCTTAGGTTACTACTACTAGGTTACTAGGTTCTTAGGTTCCCTCCGCTTAACCTGCTATATACGGGATACAGCGTGAAGCTAAAAAAAAGATCTGTTTTTATTAATTAGCGTGAAACTTACGGTTTTCCCCGCATAGCAGTAGAACATTGTGTCAAGACCCTCCGTTTTTCACTTTCTACCTGAAATCTAGACACGTATCGACGGAACTAAACGCCGCAGTTTATCTTACTTTACTTTAACCAAAAATTCAAATGAATGAAATATAAACATATCGCCAACTTATTTATATACGTCCTAAAATAATATAATATTAAATATTTCAAAGATTATCGTAACGCAATACTTAAATTAAAATTTATTTTATAATACCAATTAATATAAAAATTCATACATTAATTAGTATAGTAGTTTTCACAACAAAATAAACATCTCGTTAGATGGTAAACAAGTGCATGCATCTCTAATTAAGTGGATCAAAGAGGGTCCAGATCTAATGATGCTAGATAAAATCTATTATATTAGTTATGCTCTTTTGACTTGTTTGCGAGGTTATTTTTTAAGGGAAGGAAAATAATGGACGAAAATTAATATTATTATTATTTTTCATAGCAATTATGACACTCAGTTTTTTACTTTCCGCCTAAAATCAAGCCAAAGCTAACAAGGCGAAGTGCGGCGTTGAGTTACGCCACTCAGCACGCAATGCCTCAATCCGGCGGAATGTGGGGAACGGAATTGTTGATAATGAATGGAGTGTCTTAACACTTGGTGTTCAAGTTCCCTGTCTACCCTGCTATTTGCGGGATACAGCTTGATGCTGGAAAAAATATCAAGCCGTTGCGTTTAGCCAAAGCGTAGAAATGAATAAATTAAGTATTCTCTTGAGTCGGAATCGAATCTACGACTTCTGTTTGCAGACGAACGCTGTTCCACTGGGCTATAATGACATTAAAATAATACTAAGATTTATTTTAAATTAAAATTATGATATTTTTTTATTTAAATTGACTCTTAAAAGTATTTGGGAGACACATTTTACTAATTTCATTGTTATTACTTTACTTAAAACTTGAGACCGTCATGGCACAGTGACGTGTCTGTCTGTAACAAACGTTGGTTATGGATTGAATTTTCACTCTAGAGATTCATAATTGGTTGTAGATTCTATTATCGCTTGGAAAAATTATTATATTCAAATTATTTTATTATAATTCCGCCACTTAACACTATATAACTCGACTTCAGACGGAAAGTTAACAATGGAGTGTCTCGACACTGGGTTCTCTCTAACTACCCCGCTATGCGAAATTAAGCAATAAAAGCGAAGATAACAAACATTTTTAAAAGATGTATCCATACTAAATATCAAAAATACGTTAAAAAATATATAATTATTTTAATTAAAAAAATGAACCTGTAAACAATGAGTACCCTGGTCCTTACAGATACATAATAGATAAGCAATAGATGGATAAGCTCTTTGATTCTAATCTGGTCCAGATTGAAACGGCAATTACAACTAATTGGCCGTATCGTTAGGGTGCTCTTCACTTGACAGATATCTATTTAAAAATGTTTGCGCTTTTTCCATTGTTAGGGTATTGTTTTAGAAATTTTATATTTTTGTGCGTGAATATGTGGATAAATCATAAATTAACTTGTTAAGATAGATACGCTAAAGTTTTATGTGTTAATTTTGTTTTTATGTCGTATCAAAAGAGCTTGATTTCTTTTGATTCAGCCATTTTTTTTATCTTATAATTAAAACGAATTTATATGCCTATTATTGTTTTAAAAAAAATATATACAAGTCGACTTATTCAACTATTCACGAATACAAAATGCGGTGCGGTTAAACAACGCATGGTTATTACCGAGTTTCGTCTCCGTACCATATGTACAAAATAAGCAAAGAACAGAAAATAAAATATAAATTTAAAAAATTGAATAATTATGACATTTACTAATTATCAATGGTCCCTTACAATATAGATAATATATTTTTAATGTTAACACAACGTTAGTCTCACAAATTTTTAATGTGTCAAATTTATAAATACTGCATATATGCAAAGACATATCATTTTACAGCCAAAAAAACAATAAACACACTAAAAAAAATATTTAAACGTCACATCAAAACTTATCGTATCTTATTCAAGAGGTTTTGAGCAAAGTGGGGTAAAAAGCATAAATTAAAGAGGCGTGCCCTAACCACGCCCCGAGGGGAGTTGACATTGTAATGGGGTAGAATATTATCAAGATATCTTGATCTACGCTTAATATGGATATATTTTACTATAGACGCTTAGATTTTTTTTTAATTTTCACCTGTATTTTTGATTATGGCAATTCTGGTTTATGATAAATGAGAAAAATAATTTTATTGTGATTAAACTTTTATATGTTTAAAAATGTGCGTTAAATGACAATTTAAATGGAAAAACGGTTTTTATTATCTGTTATTGTTATTGGTAGTTATTTATTTTTAAATTCTTGAAAGATTTAAAACATCTATAGATGATTATTTCTAATTTCATTTGTGACATATATCTTTTTAATTATTCTATCTAGAAAGTTATTCAATTTAATAAACAAACCTAAATAATATTACCTCATAGGTATTAGCAAAGTTTTTTTTAATAACTATTCATTTAAAACGTAAAATAAATAATATGCTGGCCTGCATATTTTTTCATAGTTTACATGGAATTTCATTTCATATTTATTTATATATTTTTTCCAAAATTAAATGCAAAATATTATGATATTTAAATATTAGGCGTATAAGGTAAATATATTATGAAAAATATAAAAAACTAATCTAGTGTGTCATATAAAAAATGTATGAACAAGTACATTTGAAAATTCAAATTTTCGTAAAAGATGTAAACACCGACGGCATTTCACTTTATCCAAATATTAAGTAACAAGCGATTGAGGTAAAATTATTACTATTGTATACTTATAGTTTTGCTGAGTATTTTATTTATTTAAAATCATAATAATATAAGCATAATAAAAACTAAGAAGGTTTTAGCTAATTTCGACATATTTTAGATTAGCTTTTAAAACGCATACCTAGGTTATAAAAGACCACCCAAGCTCCAAGCTACCAAAATATACCAATCTAACACCAATACACATTAAAAATAAAATTATAACATAAAAAAATAGACATAAATAATAATAAAAAGACATTAAATATGAATAAATAATGAAAAAGGTTATAACATCTTACCTACAAAAGCTCCGGCTAAACAAGTATAAGACGAAACCTTTTCACGCGTTAAAAAGAAATAAATAATGTCATCAATTTCCGGTAGACATTTTTTATGAATAGAGAATTTATTATTTTTAATAATATTTTTTAATCTATTTCTTTTTTAGTAGTTTTGATATGTTATCTATGTATGTCGTATAATGATAGGCCTAAACGGTGGTTAGGTTTTAATTGAATATTTAATTTAAATAATAATAATATTTGTTTTTAAATTTTGTGAGTTCGTTTAAAAATGTTTTTCCTTTTATTTATAATAAAAAAAAATAAGAAAAATTATTTATTACTTTTAAAAAAGCTTTTGTGATTATAAAACGTTTGGAAGTATTAATCTCTTTTGTTTTCGATATTTATTAATGGCCTGATTTTGACAGATTTTATTAAATAATATAATTTTTTAAGCATTTTTTTGTTTCACTCTGAACTTACATTATTCATTCAAGTATAGTTCTAGTTAAATTTAACCAATTTGTTTAAATTACTGGCATTAAAAATACCATAACAAAAATAACAAAATAAACATTTTAAGCAAAGGTGGGTATGCAATAAAATTATTTGACTATAACTCGATATTAAAATATCTTGAATTCCTTTCAAAACAAAGCTTTCTTCAGGTTGTTCATGTTTTCAAGTAATATTCAATGTAATTTCTTGTTTATTTACTTTCATATTTTACCATTTAACAAATATAATTTAACACACTTACCTTAGCACTATAAAATCCAAACTAACAAACACTTGTAAACTGCACTTGACCAAAAAAAAAAAAATCTATAATCACATACACGACCACGCCACGAGTGACGTTCTTATTAAATTATCTTATCGAAACAAAAATTACCACTTTAATCGCCATTCAATTTCCTAATTACACGTCCTCGATTTGTGTATATATTAAATAAATTCGTTGTCAGTTTAGGCCGCTGGAATTAAAGCAAGTAAATAACACTTAAAACACTGTTGTGTTTTTTTTTAATTGTCTATTGCGCTGTGTCGACACTTGCGCGCTCGCGGCTGCGGCCCGACTGCCGCGCGGCATAACCCCTCGCCTCTCTGCCCCACCCCTGTTTTTCAGGTAAAAAAGAAAAAATTGTTTATTATCTATTTTTATCTATTTGGCGACAGTTTTTGGTTATTATATTATATTGTTGTTTTCTTGTAAATGGCGTGATTTGTGTGTGTATTGTTTTAAGACACGTGCCTGGAGTTTATAGATTATGTAAACATATTTACGTATATATATGGGAAGCTTTGCAAGTTAATTATTGGAAAGATTAATATTTGATGGAATTTATGATTTACATGGAAAGTATATGTTTTAATATCAAAAAATTAAATAGGGCATTTTAATATAACGTTATGTAAGTAGTGTAACCAATCTTTACTTTACAACCCTTCGTCTTCGCGTGTAATGAACATTGATTATTTTTTATGAATATTTATGATAGAGAACTTTATATGATTTTACGTTTTATACCGCATAGCAGTGGTCAGGGAGAACATTGTGTTAAAACACTCCGTTATTCATTTGCCGCCCACAATCGACCCATTGCGTGTTAAGTAGCGTATTCAAAGCCGCGATTTTTTTTATGGATAACGGATGGTAAACGAGCAGTAGGACCATCTGATGGTAAGTGGTTACCTTCGCCCATGGACATCTACAACACCAGAGGTGTTGTAAATGCTTTGCCAACCTAAAGGATGGAAGGAGAAGACAATGTAGTAGTCCACTATCGGAACCACGACATTCTGGGGAAAGGATGGGTGGGAAAGGGGTAAATCTGGCTTACATGCTATCGAACCGAAATACATCATTAGATATTTCGCGGTTCGTCTTTGACATGACAGTGGTCGCGAGCCAGACGAAGTACAAACCTCCAAACTACAGGGATAGCCACCTCTTACGGGACGCTAGCCAGCGGCGAAAAGGAATTGTATTCTAACCCCGTCCCCTCACAGGGTGAAAAGCTTTATCTTGCCAGAACGGAAAATAAATATGTATAATAATTCCCCTGGGTCTGGATCAGACTCGTAAGCATAGTGCTTACAGTCAAACGTACGCACTTGGCAACGATACCCTCTACATTATAGTTTATAAGACACTATCGGAAACGGAATTGTTGAAAGAGAACGGAGTGTCTTAACACTAGGTTCCCTCTGCCTACCCTGCTATATGAGGGATACAGCGTGAAGCTAAATAAAATGTAACACTATTAGTAAGAATAATACTTACGTTTGAAGTGATAAGTAAGTATTTATGGTATGGTATATTTGCATTTTTAGTTTTTTTATTTTTAATTTATTTTTAAAAATTAAATCATTTAAAAAAATAAGTTAGCAAGTATATAAATAAAAAATTAAGTATGAAATTATATTTACTTAACAATAGAAAATATATCATTATTGCAAAAAAATATATCGTAACCCCATAACGTAATTTGAAAAAATATTAATTATTTTTCTTTCCTCATTATATTATGTATGTATATATGTTTATAATGGGTAACGCAAATGTTAAAAAGAGAACGGAGTGTCTTAACATTAAGTTCTCTAGTTCCCTCTGCCTATCCTGCTACAAGCGTGATACAGCGTGAAGCTAAAAAAAAATATGTTATTTAAAAACGTATCAAGTATCCATTTCTTATTATACAAATAAAAATTTCGAAGGGGGGCCTTCTTTAAGCCTACACTTCCCGATCGAATCACCCCGCACTATGAATCCGTGGAATGCTTAGTTTCTTTTCTTCTCAATGCATATAATAAGAATCTTTAAAAATTATATTATAATCCTAGATTTCCCTTGATTTAAATCAATATAAGAAACTATAGAAATTAACGTAAATACGCAACGCAATGGAAAAGCGGCTCATTGTTAACACGATACGTTATGGGTTTGATTTCCACTCGAGGGAATAATTATATTTAAATTATTTTCATATCTGTACTCTGGTAAGACTAAACGCGACGTTGAATTCCGCCAATGATCATACAATGTCTCGAATTCTATCGGAAAGTGGAGGTCGGAGTGTTTTAATACTAGGTTTTCTTTATTTACCTTGTGTTGATACATTTCTCCACTCAGGATCTCGAACTCTAGCTGAAAACAAAGGAAGGAGAGTCTTAACACTAGAATCTCTCTGACTACCCTGTTATGTGGGAAAGCGTGACTGAAAAAAAGATAAGAAACTACAAGTTCATAGAAATTAATACGATGTTTTTGACAAAAGAAACTTTAGTGTAAATTTCCAATTATTAAGATATACTTCTAAGTATAGGAATTAAAATAGGTAAGTAAAGTATCAATAGAGGATAAAAAGCTGATTACAATTTTACATTGTTTTCTAACAAAAGCTTAAATTTTAACAAAACCGTAGTGTGGTTTTGGCCCATTCATTATATTGTTGCAGTAGTAATCTATGTATTGTTTTAAAATATAGATTAAAAAAACTTGTATTTTTTGTTATACACTTAAAGTAATAATTGCTTTTTTTATTTATTAATTAATATGAATAATCTCACGCCTGTCGTGGCGCAGAGGAATTATGGGTTCGATTCCCATTTCGGGAAATCAAGATATAATCATAATTTAGTATTTTTATTTTCTCGCTCTAGTAACAGAGCAAAGCGCGGCGTTGAGTTCCACCACTCAGCGCACAGTGCCTCTATTCGGCGGAAAGTGGGGAACGGATATGTCAAAAGAGAACGGAGTGTCTTAACACTAGGTTCTCTGGTTCCCTCTGCCTACCCTGCTATATACAGCGTGAAGTTTAAACCATTTTTAAAATGAATAAATGTCACTGTATTATCTACTTGACACAGAAGTCACTGAAATTGTACCGAAATATGAATCTAAAATAAATATATAGGTAGTAGAATGAAAAATTGAGTGAATAAAAAAATAAAAAAGGTTGTACTGTATGAATACAATTTTGTTGTTTATATTTTTTAAAGGAATATGTTTTTATATGTTCAAGCCGTTCTCCATTTTTGCTCTAATCCGAGATTTCACGAAAATTTGGCCACGTATTTTGAGATTATTTTTCAAAACATATTAATTGAATATTAGAAGTAAAATATATTTATTATTAGTAAATATTTGAAAATATTTATTAGTATTTGTTTATAAATATTTATTAGTATTTATTAATATTTATTTAGCTACATATTTTTTCATTATTACGCGGGATTTCTTTTCATAACTTCACGCTGTATCCCGCACATAGCAGATAGGCAGAGGGAACATGAGAACTTAGTGTTAAAACACTCCGTTCTCTTTTTAACACTTCCTTTCCCCACTTTCCACCGAATTGAGGCATTGTGTGCTGAGCGGGGATAGATAATATATTCATACAAATAAATAGTTTAGAATTCCAAACTTATTAATAATATAACAAAAATAAAACCATACCGAATCTACGTACACATTAAAATACTTCTCAAGAAAGCTCAGTAGTTTGAACTTCAATCTAATTGATACAACACCCATAAATTTCCCGCTCGGCTACCGTACGCCATCTTGGGTACTTTATAGCGTCCATATCGTTATGAGATTAGAAAATAATAAAATATGATCTTTATGATCCTCTAGTATTAGCTGTCACATAACGCGCGTCTCTATAATAATTTTTAGCAAAATAATCAAAATATTTCGTCTCCACCGTTTTATGATCCATTGATGACAAGATTGTTATTTATGACATGGAATATTCAACGCTTTTTTATTTTAAATGGAATTAAATTATTTTTTTTTTTTTTAATATTTAGTCGTAAATTAATAATGAAATTAACTTATTATAAAGAACCTATTTATTGCTTCGAATGTAACATTCGAAATTCAAAATCAAAATCGAACAGAGAACGCTTGTATCTGTACATTTCCAAATGTCATATAATTCTCACCTGGAAAAAGGTCGTATAATACTATTAAAACTTATAAAACAAATTAAACTTTATTTACTTATAGTTAAAGTTGAGTTTCGTCTGTTTTAGGGATGTACTAAGACCGTTCTGTTATAAATATATAAATGGTAAATGTCGTTGGTTTTGTCCAGCTAATGAAGGAGGTTAAACATGGACACGTCATATTATAAATTGCACGAATTAATATTGTATTTTTTACACAAAAATTTTATTCACAATCATCGAATATATTTTTATAGCATTAAATATCTCAGCAGGTAGCACGTAATTATTTATAATGTTTAAATTTATTTTTATATGGTATTGTCTCGTTAGTTTTACTTCTTCAGAAGCAAAAGCTACTTTTTTTTACCAAAACAGATTTTATTATAAATCGTGGATGATCAAAGAATATCCATAAGGAATAAAAAATATTATAAAAAATAAAATATATTGCTAAAAATCACGTCGATTTTTTAAATGTATACTTATGAAGAGTGTATATTACTTATAACTTTCAGTGCAGAAGATGTTTAAATAATAGGATTATTGAAATTTGTTAATAGAGTTCGCGAGATAAGTACCTATGTACTTTAAAATAAGCTTCATGGGATCATTGACTAAGTACTTAGCATCCAATACATTTTACCTGCATTGTTTTGTAGTTACTAGAGAATAACTCTATTCATGTTCTCTTTGGTTTTTCACCTGAATGTCTTTTTGTAAAATTATTTAATTCGAATATTTTTAGTGTTCGTACATACTCGTATATTCTTACGAGATTATCTTTTGATATTGATATTATTTCTTGATTATCATTGAAAAAGAACAGACGCTGTTGTTTTCTCAGTATATGACCATAACTTCCAGCGTCAACAAAAGCAGTACCTTTTGTTACATTTATTTCATACATTAATTTTTTTTTTTAATTTTTGAAAACTTTTGTTTATCAGATCTCCATCCATATCAAAATAAACATATAGACTCCAAATGCAAAAAACATGTTACTTCATTTTAAATGAAAGCTGTTAATGGACGCTGAATATTTTAAAAAAACTTAAAAATTCTATCTTGTTTTACTATAAGAATGAATTCTACTAGGTATACTAGTTATATTCCTTTAGGTACAGATTCACTTATATAGCTTTATTTATTAAATTACAGTACATAAAAATCTTTTCTTCCAATTTTATTATTATTATGTTATCTCAATTTGGCGCCGCCAGGAACTATTGTGTTCGTTCTTTTTTATTCACGCTTCACGTTCGAATGCGAAATAATATATTCAGCCAATCTAATAAATACATAAGAAAATTTGGAAGTGCCTATTATAAAAATATATATAAAATAATGTTACAATAAAAATATATATGAAATTATAATATTATTTATATATTTCTATAATATAAATAATAAAAATAAGGACTAAGGACATGCAATCTGACCGTCATATCCCTCATAACATACCACGGCAAGTCGGCCTTACAAAGTGAGGTATACTTTAAATAGTAGGTAAGTTTTTTAGTTTTCACTGTGGCGCGGCGTTCATAAATTTATGATATTTTTGTCGGCTGTTTATCTTTGTGGCGGGATTTTATGCCTTTAGCCATCGGGAGCTAGATGCCTACACACGGAGTAAGAATCTATAGATATATTAATGTGCGAAGGAAATACTTGGATTCCTATTTATAACCGACTTCAAAAAAGATGTGTGGCCAAATTACAGAAACATAATAAATTAATAAATACTTATGTGTACTTACGTGTTCCACATACTTTTTAACATACATACATATATACATAACTTCACGAAACCTAGTGTTAAGACACTCCGTTCTCCACTTTCCGACGAATAGAGGCATTGCGTGCTGAGTGGCGGAACTCAACGCCGCACTTTGCCTTGTTTCCAAGCCCAGGAAATGAAAAAAACCCTTTCCTGGAGTGGGAATCGTACCCACAACCTGTCGCGTTTACAGTCGCACGCTTGTGTCTCTGCGCTACGAGAGGCGTTTATATTTTAGTAATAAATTTTATATAAATTTTGTTAAAAATTTATATTTGATGAAATTAAAATAGATCATCGTTAAAATGGGAGTAAAATGTATGAACGAAAGCAAATATTTGATACTACTTGAACGCCTCTCGTAGCGCAGAGGCACAAGCGTGCGACTGTAAACGCGACAGGTTGTGGGTACGATTCCCACTCCAGGAAAGGGTTTTTTTCATTTCCTGGGCTTGGAAACAAGGCAAAGCGCGGCGTTGAGTTCCGCCAGTCAGCACGAAATACCTCAATCCGGCGGAAAGTGGAGAATGGAGTGTCTTTATACTAGGTTCTCAGGTTCCCTCTGCCTACCCTGATATATGCGGGATACAGCGAGAAGCTATTTAAAGATGATCCATTTTAATAAAATTGAATATAAATTTTCAAAAAAAAATTACAGTTTTAAATTAAATTTATGGACTTGAATTTAAAAATATACCTATGGCCACAGAGCGACACATCCAAATGTTCTTACTTTCACGTACAGTGTCGGTGGTCTCAGGTCTACTCAACAGCTATTATAAAATATAATATAAAATATAAAATTCTGTAGGTCCGGTTTAATGTCCTTTAATATCTAGCTTCAGCCTTAACCTTTGTGTACTACATACTTTAAGTACTCATTAAAAGATTTGGAGGATTTCTTCCTTAATTGTATGTTAGTAGTAAGAACATATAAAAAAATCTAAAAATGGTTGCTTTGAGATAAATAACTAATGCACTGAAGTGAAATTCACGACCAAGGTTTTTTTTTTAATTTCGAAATTTTTATATTTTCTTCTTTAACATAATTTAAAATAAAGTGTAAGTATATATAAAAGGATTCATTCTCATTGTTTTTTAGTAACAAAACAAAGATAATAAATAAGAAAGACTGGTAAATATATTTGTTACTCATTGATTAACCATGAAATTTGTTTTTGTTTCTTCTTATAAGATAAAGCGCGGTGTTAAGTTCCGTTATTCTACATGAAAAGTCTTCAATTCGCACATAAATCACAGAACGGAGCATCTGGACACAAGATTCTTTCTGGTAACCCTGCGGTGAAAGTGAAGCTGTAAAAAAAATTAAATAACTGTAATTGTTGATTTTTTTTGTTATAAATTAATAATAACGAATATTTACTTTTTTAGCTTCACGCTTTATCCCGTATGTGCCAGGGTAGGCAGAGGGAACCAGAGAATTGTAATGACACTCCGTTCTCTTATAAAAATTTATTGTCAAAATTGCTAATGTACCAATATGAGAAATACAAGGTCATAATGAAACATTATGCGTCTTATAACTAAAAGAATCATATTCATAGTATATTGTAAGCACTACTTAAACCAAATGTTATACATGAATTACGAATAAGTGGCCAAGTATGTACCTGTATAGTTTTCAGTTCTGCCATGTGGACATTAGTACAGGAACACATTAATTTACGGCATAATTAATCAAATCTAACGCAATATTTCTAAAACGAGTAGAAAGTAGACAACGGAGAGCCACAACACTAAATTCTCTGCCTACCAAGACGCATGAAAATAAAAAAAAATGTAAAGAGGTTGTATAATTTCAAATGTCGAAGTTCAATAATGGAATCCGAACGCTCCGGAAACGAATAAAAAACGCGGCAAATTCAAACTTTAATAGTGAATGGGCCGTCATTTTTTACGTCCGTTAAGGTTGTCGCAGTGAAAAATGATATAATTTATATCGCTGGTAGCGGCGGCTACCCGTTTTGTGATAAAATATAAATAAAAAATATATATTTTTTTTATATAATATTTTTTCTCTTCTCCTACTAATTTAAAATGTTCCCTTATCAACGCGGCGCGCTTCGACAAAAGAGTAGGGTTGTGCTTGTTTGTATCGATATTGAGTTTTGAATTTTATTTTTGGGTGCAGTTTAATGTAATTATTATATTTTTTTACGATATATATTTCATATTGAGTGGTGGAACTCAACGCCACACTTTGTACCAGACCAGATTGGGAGAAATAAAAATAATTTAAATATTAAAATTAAACAATTTAAAATTTACATACATACATACATAATTTTACGCTGTATCCCACATGTAGCAGGGTAGGCAGAAAGAACCTAATGTTAAAACACTCCGTTCCCCACTTTCCGTCGAATTGAGGCATTGCGTGCTGAGTGGCGGAACTCAATGCCGCGCTTTGCCTTGTTACCAAACCCAGGAAATGAAAAATTCCATTTCCTGGATTGGGAACCGAACCCACAACTTTATTAGTTATATACGAGTAACAATTTAATATCTACAAAAGTTACAAACATCACCACACCACACACACAAATCAAAGCACGCGCTCACACAAACGACGTGAACGAATGAAATATTCAAATTTGGAAGCTGATTCCGTTTATGGCTACTTAATTTGGGTGATTCCATTTGAATATAAGTATAAGGTGTATTAAAAAAAAACGACGGTCAAAGACATTCCATCGGTCGGACACCAAAATGCCTTTTTTATATTTCCATATTGATTTATTTACGTGAGTAATGAGATGTTTAATTTGCTTTTTTAACGCCTATTTTTTTTTTATTTTGCGGTGTATAGTGAAGAATTTAGTGATATTTGGCATAGCACGGTAGTCAGAGAGAACCTTGAGTTAAAATACTCTGCCGTTTTCTTACTATCACTACAACTTTCATTTTAATTGTCGTGGCGCAGAGGCACAAGCGTGCGACTGTAAACGCGACAGGTTGTAGGTTCGATTCTCACTCCAGGAAGTGGAATTTTTCATTTCCTGGGTTTGGGAACAAGGCAAAGCGCGGCGTTGAGTTCCGCCACTCAGCACGCAATGCCTCAATTCGGAGGAAAGTGGAGAACGGAGTGTCTTAACACTAGGTTCCCTCTGCCTACCCTGCTATATGCGGGATACAGGATAAGCTATGTATGTATATACTACATATTGTTTAAGCTTCACGCTATATTCCACACATAGCAAGGTAGGCAGAGGGAATCTGAGAACCTAGTTTTAAGACACACCGTTCTCTTTCAAAATTCCGCTCACCATTTTCCGCCGGATTATGACTACATCTTTAGACTTATAACATCGTTTTATAATAAATAACTTTTTTTTTTTTACGCGTCGTATTTTTATTTTGCGGCGTAATTTAGTGATATGTCACTATTTAAATAGCAGCTTTATGCTATATGCCGCTTAGCATGTCAGTCACTGAGAACCTAGTGCCAAGACTCCGTTCCTTGCTTCCTTAGTATCACAATTTCTTTAGACATATAACGACTTGGACTGTCACACAATATCGTTTTATAAATTAGTATATTAAAAATGAATTTGCTTTTTTTTAACGTGTCTTTATTTTTACTATTGTCCCCGTAAATTCGTTAATAACGCATTGCGTAGTGACGTATACGTAACTTTGTATAAACATGGATGTCAAACCATGGTAGTGTGTGTAATATTTATTGTGTTAATTTTTTTTTAACTTCACGCTATATCCCGCATATAGCAGGGTCGGCAGAGGGAACCAGAGAACCTAGTGTTAAGACACTCCATTCTCTTTCAACATTTCCGTTCCCCACTTTCCACTCCGACACTCTCCACTCCGTTTCCCTATTTCTAAAAAATATTTATAGTAAGAAAGCAGCAATTTTTTATATATTGAGTTGTCACATAGTATCGTTTTACCTAATCTGCCAAGAAAACGTATAAGTATAACGTAATAAAAATAAGTTGTAACAAGCGTACTCGTATAAGAATTTCGTATTTAAGTAATTTCCTTATAGGCCATCTTGGCGCAGTGGGACCTCTGACTGCAAACGCGGTTGTAGGTTTGATTCCCAATTAGGGAAATTATTATATTTAAGTTATTTTCATTTCTTCTCATTAGTAAGGCAAAGTACGGCATTGAGCTTCGCCATTTAACGGGCAATATCTCTGCTTATCCTGCTATGTGGGATACAGCGTAAAGCTAAAACAAAAAAAAAATGTATGTATGTACTTATTGGCTAGATACCAATGCCTAGATGCAATTTTGTGCAATTTAAAGAGACACTGGTATATCATTGCAATGGACGAAACACAACTTCCGTCAAATAAGTAAATATTCTCTACAAGAAAGTATAACTTTTACGCTTAACTATAAAATTTCTAATTCACCATTAAATCATATACATTAAATAATAAATAATATATAATTTTGAATAACATCTGCTTATTTTATAATCAAAAAGTATTATTTGTATGAGCATAACCGGTTCGACTCTCGCCACCTCGATTTAAAAAAAAAACCGTCCCTTTATTCGCAGTCCGGACCGCATGCAGCTCGTGTAAAAAGGTTACTAATAAAGACCAATACAGATATATTTTTTTACTTGAGCTTCTGTACGATGCATTTTGCGCTTTATTAGGTGGATTTTACAAAATGTACCTTATGGTGCAAGTATGGTGAAAGCAGTTACGTGTATGTTGAGGCCAGTCGGCTGTAAACGCGATAGGTTGTGGGTTCGATTGCCACTCAAGAAAGTGAAAATATTAAATATTTATTATAATTATTTTTTTTATAATAGGGGGACACCTCGGTTGACCTTCGAGAACACAGTATCAATGATACTGGAGGAAGATCACGTAAAAAGCATGAGGATCCCCCGGAGGGCATGCATGAAGAGTCTAATGACTGTGGACGAGGCGAAAGAGGTATGCAGGGTCCGTAGCGTTTGGCGCTCCGTTCTCTCTGACTACCCCGCTAGGGACAAAGCGTGAAGTTAAGTAAGTATTAATTTTCATTTCCTCGCTCTAGTAACAAGGCAAATCGCGGCGTTGAGTTCCGCCACTCTGCACGTAATGCCTCTATTGGGCGGAAAGTAGGGAACGACGATCAAATCGTAATAGATGGGAGTGTTTTAACACTAGGTTCTCAGCTCTCTGCCTATGGGCTCTGCCTGCTATGGGCGGGTTACAAATTGAAGCCAAAAAAAAGGGGCCCTTAAAATTACACTACGCTTGTAAGTCTTAGGTACTTACTCTTCAAACTCCTCACTGCATCGTGAGGGTGCATGGTCAATTCATGGTGCGCTAAAAAGTCCGAAATCTGTCTATAAATATGAGAAAATCTTGCATCGCACTTCTCGCCGTATTGTTCGAAAAGTTTCTCACGTATCCTGATGCAATGATAATATAATATATTTATTTATGACAGTACAAAATTTTAAGAAGTTAGAAAAAATGGAGTGCGACACTAAATAAAAAAATGAAAATAAAAAAAATAATTTCAAAAATACGAATTTGTTGGGTTTAAAGAATAAATAATAAGTTCAAACCAATAGAATGAAATTAACAACACGTTTGGCATAAAAAAAATATAGTCGAAATGAGAACCTCATACTTTTTTGGAAGTCGGTTAAAAATCCAATAAACACCTCTTCAGCAGCTACTACATTAATATTTGACAGGCTTAAAATAATATTTTTAGAATACCAGGAAGAAAAGAAACTAGGTATGTAAATAATATATTCCCATCCATTTTTATTAGGATTATGTTCAATACGCGAACGACTGCCTATTATTAAGACGTTCGTTCTTTTGTATGTTATAAGGCTGTATCTATTTTGGCTTCTATCTCGTATGAGTTTTGATAGAGGTGTGAAAAAAATCATTGAAAAGACTATAAAGAAGTCATGCAAGTAATATGAAATAAATATAGTTATTGTTTGTCTGTTTCTATAGATTTACTTTTAGTGGCTTTTTTTCTTTTATTTAAAATAAATTTAAATTTAATTGTAACATAATATTTTGCCAATGAAGAAATTTGCGAATTATGTATTTAAAAAAAATACGCAAGGTAATAAATAGGTACGTACTTCAACAATGAAAGCTATTTTTTTTGTCTGTAGAGCTCTATAAAGTAAATAAAAATTTTAAATATCTAATTAAATCAAAATATTTAGCGTACTTAAGGAAAATAATGTAAATTAATAAAATAATATCAGAAAAAACAAAAAATAATGCATTAACTATAATAAGAAAGCAGCTTAAAAGATATAAAGTTACATATAAACAAAGACAGTAAAATACCATCTGTGAATATCGTGAAATAAATCAATAAAAAGTATCAAATAATCTTCCTTACACGTCCGCTCACGTCAACGAACGCAGCGTGAATGAACAAAAGGCGCCGAGACTCATCTTACTAGCGCTAGGGAGGAGCAAGCCCCGCCCACCGCACCGAGCCTCACCATTGGCCCATTTAAAAATCGATTCCATTTTATAAATATGTAACCACTTTCGTTTCCCGCGTTCCAAAACGGTTAAACCCCGCCATGTTCAACCGCCATTGTGTTCTTTATTCAATTTTGAAATAAACTTGAAATTTGAATGTCAAAAAATAGTGATGTGACACTCTATTTAAATTTCAAGTCAATTGTTTTAACGACATGTCTTTCTAGTCTCTTTTGTTTTATTTAAAGGAAGGAGAATGAGTCGAGATGTGTTTTTTCTTTCGAATTCATCCAGTGACAAGAATGTATATTTCTTTTTATATGGTAGTGTATACTATACATATGTATGAAATAAACAAAGCGTAGTACGCGTACGTGGGTGAAATTGTATTGGTAATAAATAATGGCATTTATGATTTATGAGACTGAGCGAGCCGTGATATTCGTATCGTGGACTATCGCTGGTCGGGAATTTGTGTTATATTATAGCGCAATTATTTTATACTAGTCGCAGATTGTGGGTTTGCACTTTCTGCTAAATTATTACTATGATATCTGAATAGTTTGTATTGGAGTCTATCTATAATTATTGAAGTTGAATTACTGTTTATGTATTTCAAGGTAGGTAGGTACTTATCGTTGGATATATGATGGCCAAATTACTAAATATCTCTATACATTGTATTCTATATGTTTTCTGTTAGACCTATACCTAAGTTATAGGTAACTAGGTATTACTGGAAAATTCCATCTAGATCTGTTCAGTAACTTTTTCATGAAATTGTACAAATCATGCATTCTCACATGCTTTTGCGTTTATGATACTTATTGATAAATTAAATTTTAATATAACTAAGAAGCGAATTTAGATTTTTAAAAGAGGCCTTTCCTTCATTACGAAACTAATTTAAATAAAAAACAATAATGAATCAATAATAAATAACGTATTACTTTTAAGCTTAATAAATGATAAACATTAACATATAAGTCCAGATAAGTCTAGTTAAAAAAAAACATATTTAACGAGTACCTATTCAGTCGTGCCTTAAACATTGAAGTAAGCAAACAAATTAACTCAATATTTACGATAATGTTCTTCAGTACCTTACATTTATATCGATAGTACCAACTTTATACGACTCGAAATATTACTATAGTAATATTTAATCTATTAACGACAGTTGTTACACGGAAGTCTTGCTTTATAAATTTGAAGCTTAGTTTTAAATAAATATAGTAAGAAAATATTATTTTTTGGTTTGTTTAAGTGAGTATTTTTCCATTAATATGGTTGTTATGGCGCAGTGGTAACTTAACTTCACGCTGTATCCCTAGCGGGGTAGTCAGAGAGAACGGAGCGCCAAACGCTACGGTCCCTGCATACCTCTTTCGCCTCGTCCACAGTCATTAACCTCTTCATGCATGCCCTCCGGGGAGTCCTCATGCTTTTTACGTGACCTTCCTCCAGTATCATTGATACTGCGTTCTCGAAGGTCAAGCGAGGTCTCCCCCTGCTTCTCTTGCCGCTCACCTTTGCTTCATATATCTTTCTCACCATTCTTTCATCACTCATCCTCTCGACGTGCCCAAACCACCTGAGCACGTTCTTCATTTTTACAGTGGTACTGAATGTAAACAAGATTGGTTCGATTCCCATTCGAGGGAATTAATATATTTAGTTTATTTTAACTTCTCTGCTCTAAAAAGATAAAATACAGCGTTTTATACACACTACACACCAGTGGCGAGGGGTGAAAATTGTAGTTAGACAAGCCGGTAAATTAAGGGAAGCCGATGTATATTTAGGGAAGCCGGTATATATATTTAGGGAAGCCAGTATTTTTTAGGGAAGCCCATATATTTAGGGAAACCGGTATAGGATGTGAAGGCATTTAGTAATTTCACTATCGAATTTTGGCGATGACCTTTTTTTTAGGTCTATAAGATGTCAGAGCTTGTTTTCTTTGTAATTTTATGCCCAATATTTTCCTGTCGACCTTTTATTTTCTATTTTTTTAGCTTGATTTACTTTGTTTTTGCGACTTCTACATTTTATTAAAGTCTCATATTTGTACTTTAAAAATTTAGATAAGCCGGTGGGAATCGAGTTGTATGGACACCTCGCCACTGCTACCCACAACACGTAATGTCTTGAACTCCGGCGGAAAGTGGAGAGCAATGTCTCTTGACTGTAGTTCTCTCTCACTCTCTCCCTGCTAGACGTAACGAGTGAAGCTCAAAATAACTTTTGCTGAATGATAAAAAAAGTGAAAAGCCATTCTATTCTTTTTTTTTCACCATAATCGAGCCTAAGTCGTAGCGTGCTAGGAGGTGTACGTAAGGTGTAATTTCTAGATCTATTCTAGATGCACTAGACAGTTGTGAATTGTAATTCTATGGAATATTTTTTTTTATAATAAAAAATCCAGTCGGCGTAACGTTTACACCTAGGTACATATTTATTCCAGCTTCAGGATACTTATCCATTTCCAATTTTCCGCCGGAATTCAACACATGTGTAAGGTAACGGAACTCAACGCCGTTCAAATTTGATTTCTCTATACAATTAAATCTTTTCCAAGAATACATAACTGTATGTTTAGGCCTATCGGGTTATGACACAAGCCTAAGCAAAAAAAAATAATCCGCAGAGTGGCCTATCACCAGAACTTCACCGCCCACAGACACAGATAACAAAAGTATAAAAAAACAACTTTCACTTTTAAAATGTATGAATAAATCTAATATTAACTAGTTTTCGCAGTCATTAAACACTGAATGATCCCGATTATCGCGTCGAGTTAATCGTTGGTAAGGAGCTTATAGTGCTTTATCTATTTTTTCTATCATGGACACTTTTAAATGGCCCACCGGCGTTGACTTGTGTGTTATTATATTAAATTTCCATATAAAATTATTATATATTTATATGCTAACTATAAGTATAGTTACACCTAAGTGGGATAACGTCCGACTGTAAAGTGATTGGTTATAAGTTCGATTTCCACTTGGGGAACTATTATTTAAATTATGCATTCTTATGAAACCTATTGCTCTCTACATTTCATGTAAGATTTAAGTATGTCAAGTTTCATACATACATACATAGCTTCACGCTGTATCCCGCATACAGAGGGAACCTAGTGCTAAGACACTCCGTACCCCACTTTCCGCCGAATTGAGGCATTGCGTGCAGTAGCAGAACTCAACGCTGCGCTTTCCCTTGTTACTAAACCCAGGAAATGAAAAATTCCATTTCCTGGAGTGGGAATCAAACCCATAACCCGTCGCGTTTACAGTGAAATGCTTGTGCCTCTGCGCCTGCCTCTCCGCGACAGGCGTTATTTCATACTCCTCTGCTTGTATAATTGTCGTATAACGTGTGAGGTTTTCCTTCACGTCTTATCTAACATATACCTTATTATTTACCTGTGGTGAATGGTAAAAATTTTAAAAAGGTAAGCCGGTAAATTTAGAGAAGCCGGTATATATATTTAGGGAAGCCGGTATAGGATGAAAAATTATTTAATAATTTCACTATCGAATTTTAGTGATGATCTTTCTTTTTAGCTGTTTTTAGATATCAGAACTTATTTTTTTACAATTTTATACGCAAAATTTTTCTGGCGACCTTTTTTTTAACTCTCATCTTTATTTTGTAGGTTTCATACTTGTTTTCTACAAAGTCACTCCCAAGTTTGTCCAGAATATTTATTATCATTTCCAAGGGTAAGCCGGTGGGAACCGGGTTATATAGACGCCACGCCACTGTTATTAACTCGTTTCTTATTCTGGACAATGTCTATTTTCGTCTATTTTCTAATAAATGCAGTAGCATTCAAAACTATTTCTAAGGCTTATTAATTACCTAAGTATAATTTTAAAAATAAAATAGGCCTTTTTTACAATAGGTAATTTAGTTACGTACGAGGACTGGATACCTTACTTATCTAGAAAGGTGTCATACTCATAGGCTGATGTGGTCCCAATTAAATTTAATTAAAATGTTGTCAAAGATTACTTTTTAATTTTTGGAGCAATTCGTAAAATTTTACTTTTTAGTGTGTTATTTAAAGTTGACTTTCTTTTTTTCTTAAAATTTAATATTATTTTGCGTTTATCTGTTGTTCATGCGGGACCTATGAAATTTTTATAGTTATATTTCTATTTAATATTGAATTTTTCCATGTAACTTATAACTTTTTTCTCAAAAAAATATTGCTCTATAAATTCAAGGCTATTTGCAAAATATGTTATCTGTGAATTCATTTCTTTCCTAGATTATATTTCCACTTTCTGATTGTAATTTAACTGTCACGTCGGTCGTATTTTCATTTTTCTCATGGATAAATCTCTTGAAAGCTCCTCCTGACTCCGCCAAGTTAATTATAATAACAAATTCAAATAAGGCTATCGTGGCGCAGTGGGACATCCTTTTGACTGTAAGCACGATTGGTTGTGGGTTCGATTTCCACTTGGGGAAGTAATTATATTAAAATTATTTTCATTTGCTTGGTTTTCCAAACGATGAGTTCAGCTCTGCCACTTAACATGCAGTCTTGTTTTTAGCAGAAAGCGGAGAACGGAGTAGCTTGACTCTAGAATCTCTCTGACTAGCATAATATACCTACTCGAACGGCGGAAGTGTAAAAATGTAAAAATAAATGACGTAGGTAAATAGATTTTCACTACCTATATAATTTCAGATAGGAGATATTTTTTGGTGTTTTATTAGTAGCTCTAAGTTTGATCGAAAATGAACCATTTTACATGGGGTAGTGGGTTAATTTGGTTTATTTCAGTGCGACAATATATAATTGAAAACACTATAGAAAGAAAATATTGAAATATATTCATTGTAAAATGAAAAATAAATACATAGCTTCACGTTGTATCCCGCATATAGCAGGGTAGGCAGAGGGAACCTAGTGATAAGATTCTCCGTTCTCCACTTTACCGTGTAGTATCTTGAGACATTGTTTTTCTACTTAAAGCAAAAAACTGTAGACCTTTTTTCTAATTAACATGTTATTGGCAATTTGAGTTTGACGTAAGTCAAGCCACAAAACTCAAATTGCAAATAGGTTTATACTGTACGTAATTAAAGATAATGAGAGACATGTAGGTAGGTTTTAAACGCAGTTATTAAACTTCAGATTCAATCCTTCTTATTTCGTTCTTCGTTATTCGTTTTTCAATACTTCTTATTGAATGGATGATTTATAATTCAAAAATATTATTTAATTTGATGCGAAATTAATGAATTTGACGTTTAAACTCCTTGGAATATGATTAAATGATTACATTGTATTTGTAGGGTTAGACGTATCTGCTAGATGTAAGTACTTAGTTATATCTGAATTATACTAATTAAAACCGTTGCCTAAAGGAAGTCAGAATTCCTTATAATAATATCGATAGGTTTCCATTATCTATTCCATTATCCAGGTGTTTTTGGTTTGTGGCGATATGGGAAATGGTTGAAGACTATATTTTTACAATTTAGGTCGATATTTTTAAAATAGTACATTTGTATTAATATATAGGTGAAAAAAAAATTCCATCAAGTTTGATATTATTTAGGTCTAAATATTTGGAGCAGGAGTACAGAAACGTATCATTTTTCTTAAATTATAATGCATTCGAAATTAAATTAATAAAATTAAAATACACAAACCACCATCTAAATACATGTCAAACGACATAACTGTTATATAGGCTACAGACTACAGAGACATGCACGTTGCTAAGGTAACATGTTAAAATACACGTTACAACTCATGTACGGTAACGATTAGTAAAATATTATACTTACTTTATATTTAACGCCTGTCGTGGCGCAGAGGCACAAGCGTGCGCCTGTAAACGCGACAGGTTGTGGGTTCGATTCTCACTCCAGGAAATGAAAATTTCCATTTCCTAGGTTTGGTAAAAAGGTAAAGCGTGGCGTTGAGTTTCGCCACTTACCACTCAATGCCTCAATTTGCGGAAAGTGGGGAACAGAGTGTCTTAACATTAGGTTCCCTCTGCCTACTCTGCTATGTGCGGGATACAGCGTAAAGCTATGTATGTATGTACTTTACATCACTCAACTTCACGCTTATTCCTAGCGGGGTAGTCAGAGAGAACGGAGCGCCAAACGCTACGATCCCTGCATACCTCTTTCGCCTCGTCCACAGTCATTAACCTCTTCATGCATGCCCTCCGGAGAGTCCTCATGCTTTTTACGTGACCTTCCTCCAGTATCATTGATACTGTATTCTCGAAGGTCAACCGAGGTCTCCCTGCCTCTCTTACCGCTCACCTTTGCTTCATATATCTTTCTCACCATTCTTTCATCACTCATCCTCTCGACGTGCCCAAACCACCTGAGCACGTTCTTCTTCATTCTTACTATAACATCCTCGCTTATACCTGTCTAAGTATCTCTTCGTTGCGGATTCGGTCAGCCAAACTGACTGACAAACATCGTGTTTGCCACAAACAAACCCTTCTCCTTGCAAAGTTTACGTACGTAAGTACTTTACATTTCATACAATATTTACAAGCACATAAAGTAGAGAGAGTCCAGAGAGATATGTTATTAAATTCCCTTCACTTATCTTAAGATAGACACTGAAAATAAACACAAGTTAATTATCTCAAAGCCCCTAAGGAATCCACCACGTCTTTATTAACCGGAAGCTGCCTGTGGGATGTAGTAGGTAGCTGTATAATCCAAACTTCAAATCCATCTTTTACGAGTGGCTACCTTCTATAAATGTAACCATTAATGTTTGATATATTAGATCTCGTGTCGCTTCTTATGTTTTAAAAACCTTGTGACACAGTGGTGTGTCCTGCTTAGATGTTAATAAGATAGCAAGTTGAAATCCTATATTGGGGTCTTGATTTAACATATACAATATATTTATAGTCTCTAACAAAATTTTAATCGGCATTAATCATACGGATATTTTTTTCATATTTTTTTATCAATACACATGGTCCGTATTTTTAACTATTTTTGTTTTAGTTTTATGTTTCTACTTAATTATTAGAATAATCTTTTCTAAATTGTCTTTTTTAATTTTTTTTCAAAATCATCACAATCTACGCGGAATTGGCATAAAAATTGAAAACAGAGAAAGACCACTCCGTAGTACCTAATACATTCAAGTGACTTTAGATCACATAGCAGGGTAGTCAGAAAGAACCCATTCTCTCGACTTTTCGCCCGAAATTAAGAAATTACATGTTGATGGGCCGAACTCAATACCGCGCTTTGTTCTTACTAGCGCAGAAAAATGAAAGTAATTTAAATACAATCTTTCCTCTGAGTGGGAATCGAACCCATTACCGTCATTTTTTTATTCCGCATATAGCAGGGTAGGCAGAGGGAATCTGAACCTAGAACCCAGTATTAAAACAATCCGTTCCCCACTTTCTGCCGAATTGAGGCATTGCGTGTCTAGTGGTGGAACTCAACGCCGCGATTTGCCTTCTTACCTAACCCAGGAAATGAAAATACTAAATTTTTACATTTCCTGAAGTGGGAATCGAACCCACAACCTGTCGCGTTTACAGTAGCTTGTGCCTCTGCGCCACGATAGGCGTTACCCTCATACATTGAAATTATTATGAAATTTTAATATTACGCACTATTCATATTGGCACTAAAGTATCTTTATTTTCACCGCGGGGATGCGACTAATGAATATTGGGATAAAAACTAAACATTTGGCGAAATTACGTTTTGAAACGAGTTCGAAATTTCACGGTCGAATTGCAGGGGGAACTGGTGTAGTGTGTAGTGGCTAGCTCAGTGGTAAGGGGTTTATTTCTTATAGGGTAGGTAACAGTTGTTTTTTCTGAGCCAAATTTTATTATCTACTTAGGTTATAGGTCATCGTGGCGCAATGTTTGATTGTAAATACGATTGGTTGTGGATTCGATTCCAACTCGAGGAAATAATTATAGTTAGATTATTTTAATTTTTTGCTCTCTGGT
This sequence comes from Philaethria dido, assembly GCA_033558755.1. NCBI lineage: Eukaryota > Metazoa > Arthropoda > Insecta > Lepidoptera > Nymphalidae > Philaethria > Philaethria dido. The sequence continues at coordinate 157,109 of JAKGSA010000710.1, forward strand.
AAGAGAAAGCGAAATTCACATTTTTAAAGAAAAGAAGCTTAACTCGTATCCATATCTTTGCAGATGGGAGCTTTATATAATGCCTAGGATTTGATACTAAAATATTGTGAATCTGCGTATTTATACATAATTATTATTTCGACATTGAAATTTATTTTTATGCATATTGTATCCAAGTACTTGTAAATCATTCGTTTATCCGTAGTCATAGAAAGTTCTTTACGTTCAAAATTTTTACCAAAACCTTTAATTTAAGGCCTGTCGTGGTGCAGAGGGACAAGCGAGTGACTGTAAACGCGACAGGTTGTGGGTTCGATTTCTAGTCCAGGAAATTAAAATTCTAAATTATATTTAGTATTTTTATTTCCTGAGTCTGGTAACAAAGCAAAGCGCGGCGTTGAGTTCCGCCACTCAGTAAGCAATGCCTCAATCCGGCGGAAAGTAGGGAACGGAATAATTGAAAGAGAATGGAATGTCTTAAGACTAGGTTTTCAGGTTCCCTCTACAACCCTGCTACGAGTATATGCGGGATACAGCGTGAAGGTACAAATCTTCAATTTTTAAAGATTTTAAGTAATTGTAATAAGTAAGTAGTTAAATAATTGTAGCAATATATTTTTCTAAATCAACCAAGAGTTAGATTTATGAAACACGTTATATGACAGTATTAATTAGATAAGACTCACGTGACAGCCGACAGTCGCTTCACCGCGCGTGGCCTTTGTCGAATACATGGAAGTGTAGTAATCTTGTTGCATACTAGGTATTGACTTCTTCAATATTTTATATGTATTGTCATTTTTTTCTCATGTATATAAAAATTAGCTATAAAGCTTTCCACCTATTTCTTCACTTTGTGGAAACTGGTGGATTTATACACAGCGATTTATCTTGCAAAAACGGGAAAATGAAAATAACTCAATTTTATCATGTGTGAAAGAACCCCGTGTAGGAATCGAACCTAGAACCACTCGCGTTTTCAGTCAGTATAAGACTTAGCTATGATGATATCTGCTTGATTTAGGCATTTTGCGGTGGAGTGGCGGAACCTAACGCTGAATGTATTACCAGATTTATGAGTGGATCGAACTCACAACCTTTGTGTCAGTACCAGGATGACGTTAAACTTATTATTACTTTTTTTTAGCTTCACGCTATATCCCGCATATAGCAGGGTGGGCAGAGGGAACCTGAGAACCTAGTGTTAAGACACTCCGTTCTCTTTCAACATTTCTGTTCCCCTTGTTCTCCCCTTGTACGTGCTGAGTGGCGGAACTCAATGCTGCGCTTTGCCTTGATGAAGATTTAATCCAATATATTTTAAATATATTATATATAGAAGCGGAACCTAACGCCATACTATGACTTATTTAAAGGAATCAAAAATATTTTCAAAAACAAAACAATCTTTGATCAGACAGTTTTCAAATACGCAATTTCATATTTTTACTTAGTCGATAAATAGTACACCGCAGTAAATACTCCCCCTTCAAAATATGATTACAAAAGCGAATCTTCTCCATATGCGGTATATTTCAATTACTCGACCCCTTAATAGAATAGCCCTTCTAAGTATCAGATTGCTATTTTTTTAAAAAGCCAGCTTTTTTATTTATAAAAATAATATAAGTACATATTTTTGTACGTAGCTTTTCTGTATTTTTCGCATAATTGGGTTAGAGAGAATTTTGTGACAGAACACTCCGTTCTCCACTTTCCGCTGAAATGGTGATTGAAACTATAAAGTTTCATGTAGGTTGATTTAGTAGTTTTTGCACGTAATAAATACGCGTTCCATCCATCTTCTCAAACTTTTGCATTTAATATAATAAAATTTGTCATAGTAGAGCGAATAAATGAAAATAATTTAAATGCAATTATTCTCCCGAGTCTGATCCTACTCACAACACTTATGGGTATTTTAAAACGTTTTTCGATTAGTATGAAAAAATAACGCTTGTCGTAGCGCAGAGGCACAAACGTGCGATTGTAAACGCGACAGGTTGTGGGTTCGATTCCCACTCCAGGAAATGAAATTTTTCATTACCTGGGTTTGGTAACAAGGCAAAGCGCGGCGTTGAGTTCCGCCATTCAAAGTCAAAGTCAAAATATCTTTATTCCATAAAAATGCTTAACATTTACTTGGACATGTCATAAAAGTAGAAAAAAAATGAAATAACCAAAAAAAAAATGTGCAATTTTGACTTGAAAAAAGCCCGTTCAAATGGTTGAGCTCATGAGAAGATACAGGCAAAGAAACTCATGGCCACTCTTTTTAATTGCCAGTATTTGTTACAAATTACAATTAACAATTTTAACTTAGAAATAGAGCAACTCATTTCCAAACATCTTTCATTCAGCAGGTAGTGCCTAAATTCGGCG